>APFE030587395.1:3797-28964 GCA_000404065.3 Pinus taeda | reverse complement strand
TAATAATATTAATTATAATAATGATAACAATAATAATATTAAAATATTAAATTAATTGTGATTTGGGTCTTTTAGGTAAAATTAGCCATTAAATTAGCCGTTGGAATCTCTGCTCAGACTATTTAACTTGCTAGGCTGGATCTGTTTCTTCAACTTGTCCTGACGATGAACCACACTGGTTGGTTCGAAACGCGTCGACAAAGGTCTCTTTCATGTGATTTACGCTGTAGCTCTTTTTATAAATAGATGTTTTCTCGGGTTTCTTTTTTGTTTTAGATTATGCACTGGAAGAAGAAGAAGAAGAAGAGGATGATGATGGATATCATGGAGGTGAAGTTGGTTTCTCAGCGTTGCCTTTACCTTTGTCCTTCTTCAATGTCTTTGAAGAAGAAGCCGCATCTCTCACCTTCTTATCCTCGTAAAGTTCCCCCAAAATCTGCTGCATACTCAAGAATGCTTGCTGAAATTGTTCATCACTCATCTTAGTTTTAGGATTTTCACTTGCATCAGATCCTATCATGGTTGGCTTATGAACGACTCTTTTCTTTCCAATCTCTGGATTAATATCCTCAAGAATTCCTTCTCCACGTTGCGAATTTGACTTGGTTAACATTCACTGACAAATTATACGAACACAACCTACTATGATACCAAATTATATGATTTGAATAATCATATATCAAATTGATGTAGAATTGATTAATGCCATTAGTGAATATAATGTTGGCTGAAATTGCTTTTATCGTGAGAACTGCTTGAGAAGAAAGACTTTATGGTAGATGAGAAAACATAAATAAGATGCAAAAAAATAGTGAAAACAACAAATACACAACAATACCAGACAACAAGATTGATTACGGAGTTCGTCCCTGATGGACTACATCTCTAGGTCCGCTTTCAAGATGGGCGACCACTTTATTAGGATTGAATCCGAGGAGGTCAATTACAAAAAAAATTGACCAAACTAAATGTGCATGTAGGCACTTCTGGTCACTATCATAAGAAATCTCTCTGGACCAGCTTTCCAACGCCTATCTCGGTTTCCAATTCTGACTCTCGATGCCCATGTTGCACTAAAACAAAATTGCCTATATCCTCAAGAACCTGCACATAAATCTCAAAACCACTCCATCCCTTCTTCAATGAGAAAAGTTGCCTTTTATAATCTTCTAGATGCATTCGAACTCCTTATGCCCAAGATTGGCATGAACTAATTGAAATTTGGGTTTGATTCCCTCAGTCTTGTCATGAAATGACACCATAGGGTTAGGTTCCATGGTCATTTAATTGATTTTAAATGAAAAATAACCAAAAAACCCATTTTATCACTTTGGATAAGGATAAAAACTGTCAACGATTTGCTAATCGAGCGGAGGGGAGACAACCAGCATGTGACTGCCACAGTCTAACCGCAGGTTGCCACCTCCATGGTCATTATCCCAACAGTCTCAGCTTATGGTGTGATGCATGTGACCTAACTCCTGACGGTTATGGTTAGGGTCTGCTCTGGTGCGATGACACAGATATCCATTACGGTTACCCCTGCTGCTCACATGTCATGTGATCCCGTTGCGGTCTCCAAGCCTGATAGTTAGAACTGCAAGCCACGATGTTACTTCTATTCACATGCTCCTGTCTCTACCGCGGTCTCCATACTCGTGTGGTTTAGGGCCTGTTATATGTTTTATATTGTTTTATGTTATGAAATATCTCGAATGGTTTTTTTTTTATATGGTTTTGTAATTTTATTTATTTATTTTTTAATATGGTTTTTAGATTAGGGTTAATGCCTTAGTAAATGCATTTTTAGTACATGGGTTTAGGTTTAGTTAGATGTAGATTATGGTTTTAAGTCTTAGGTTAGGGTTTGTCATTAACATCATTTTGTTATAAAATAACCATTTACAACAAATTGTCATAAAGTGACATTTGTGACAAACATCACATGATGATGACAACCAAACTTTGAAAGGCGGATGACCAACCCATGTTGACAACCATATCTTGGCGGAATTGACAGCAACCAAAATGTCGACAACCAAATCCTGTGAGGGAGACAACAAACCCATGTCGACGACCAAATCCTGGTAGAAATGACGACAATCACATGTCGACAACTAGGTAGCAAACCATATCACCATGAAAATCATATAAATTATTGGACAACCTGAACCATAAACATCACTGTTGACGCTGACAACACTAGACACTGAATGCTAACAATGAAACTGAACCTGTGCAACTGATTTGACAAGATCCTCCTGGATCACTTTGTATATTAAGTTTTGTTCTGATCAACCTCTTGCAATGCTAGCAGAGACTAAGGTTGCTTTGAGCAAAGAGTTTAGTAAGCCTAAGTTTGACTCACAGTTAGTAGTTGGATTTAAGGAGATCGTGATGAGGGTTGATGAGACACCTTGGGAATTAGATCAAAGGCTGAAATGTGTAATTCGAGAAGCTAACATGCAACTCACAGATGGTCAACATCGCGAATGGTTTATAGCATCACTTCTACCCCATCTGAGAATTTCCTTGTCGCAAAATAAGATAGGAACTCAGGCAGAAGCCTTGGAAATTGCGATGAGATTGCATGTGACACCCATTCAGGATGTGACATTAGGGGTATAACATATTCACTCCAAGTTACAAAGTCTCTGATTGGAATTGCAAAATTTGAAGAAAGACAAGGAGACTAAACTAGATGTGCACCTAAAAGTCTGGTGTCTGAAGTGTAAGAGCCAGGGACATGATAAAGACTACTTTCCTGTATTTTTGAATTATATTACGGGAGAGGGACCAATCTCCCTAAAGCTAGAAGCCCCAACAGGGTCAAGCATGGGGGTTGCACTATGGTGCACTATTTGTTAGGTTGCTAAAAAAAACACAACGGATAATTGTCATTTGATTCAAAAGTTTGTTCAGACACCACAATAGTTGTTCCGTGACTTTTGTAAATATGTGGGCCATGATGAGCGCTACTGTCGCAAATATGAACTGATGATGGAAAGAATGCCTATGTACTGGATGCAAGCAGAGACTCAGTCTTTAGATTAGGGCACTGAAGGAGTTCGTGGAGGTTATCAAGGAAGTAGACAAGGCCATAGAGGATGAGGACTTGGTAGAGGTCATGGATAGGTTATTTGATATAATTGTGGAATGCCAAGGAACTATGTGTGGGAGTGTTATAATCAGATGCACTCGTCATGTTAATATTGTAGCTAGTTTGACCACACTATAGAAGAATTCCTGGTGTTGATAGCTATAATGTAGGAGAAGAAGGCATAGTCTTAACAAGCTACACAAAACTTACAAATGATGAGAGTTGAGCCCTGCTAGGAAGAGAAAAATGTGAATATAGTGCTGAGGAGTGAAATAACGATCGGTGATGATAAGGGAAAACAACCTAAAGAGGATAGATGGGTCCACAAGGCCCCATAAAATGAGGTTGTTTTTTATCTAGAGCACACTAAGGAAACTCTTATGGAAGCCAACAAGAGCTTCACTCAGGCCTCCACCTCAGGAAGCCAGAAAAAGTGCAAGAAACCAGCATGCCTACAAAGGTTGATCCCTCTATCCTTACCATATTCTTGGAGACCTGCATGAAACTGCTGCGTGATAGTAAAGTTGTGAAAGGGCCACAAGAGTTAATAAACAAATGTGCTAGCAAAGAGAATGTCCCAGATGGACACTGCATAGTCAAAAAAATTGGTAAACATAAGGCAAGAACAGGGTGCGAGATGAGGCTCATGACGCAGATACGAGAATCTAAGATGGACCAAGTCATTTTGGATCTGGGGTTTGACGCAAATGTTTTTCCTAAACAAACATGGGAAAGAATGGGGAGACCTGTGCTACAGTGGTCTCTAATTCATCTTAGAATGGTGAACCAACAAAATATCATCCCTATGGGATGATTATATGGAGTAACTGTTGATATCGAAGGTGTGAGAGTGATGGTTGATTTTGAGGTGATATAAATCATTGACAATAGTAATCCATACCCTGCACTCCTAGGATGTGATTGGGCCATTGACATGAATGGGGTCATCAATTTGAAGAAGAGGACAATGTCGTTTGAGAGAAAATCACTGTGGGTTGTAGTGCCATTGGACCCTGCAGAAGGGCTACACTACACTGAACCAGTCCACAACTATGAAGAAAGTGAAGATGAACTGGATCATATCTACAAAATAAAAGTGCGAGACCAAGATTGGATCAATCTGATGGCAGATGGGTGGATTACATGGGACCAGGAGAGTTCCTGCACCTCTGATTCAGATGAAGAGTTGGAGCATTGGTAGAATTCGCTGCATGAAGTATCTACAGTGCACTGTAACATGATGACTAAATCACTGTTTTGCATTTCAATGGAGGTAAGGAACTTACCTTATTATGTTGGTTTAAATGACATGGATAAGTTTTTGGATGCATTTAAGAGTGAAGTCCCTGAGAATCACCGCTTCCAAGCATTAGATTTGGTACTAATGGATGGTGGGATTACAGAAGAAGGATGAGGTTAAAGTTTGGGCATCCTAATACTAGAATGACTGAGAAATATGATGGGAGGGATGATCTGCATGATAACCTAGTGAAATGGACTAAATCTTATGGAATGGAGCTGCAGTCGGAGTGGGTACACTTATTTTTCCATACTTTGGAAACAACCCCTATGAATTGGTATTTGGAAATAGAGCTCTGCCATGGCACCACAAAGTGGGATATATTGAGAGAAGGATTCTTGTTGACCTTCAACTTTGAGGACCGTTTCATGAGCAATGATGAAGTTCTACAAGAAATCAAGGCCATTATCTTCAGAACACTGCAAGAACCTATGGAATGGGTCCAACCAGACTGGAGCACCCAGCTACACCATGCATTGGAATGTTATAATGTGACCAATGAAGAGGAGGATGATGATCCAAGAAATATTAGTATTCCAGAGGCAGAAGGGCATCGTGAAGTCAAAGGTCCACAAATAGAGAACCTGAAAATCACTGCGTCGTTGCAGACAAAGAAAGTCAACATTGGTACTGAAGAAAAAATAAAGTTTGCAAATATTGGAGATTATTGAGACGATGCCACTGTGGATAAAGTCGCTGAGTTACTCTGCAAATACCAGGATATTTTCCTACCAAGTTTTCGGACCTGAAGGGCATAATAGGCGCCTTGGGCATTATGAAGATTACTCTCTAAGCTAGATGCAAATCCTATTAAGCAGAGGTCGTATCGTCTTAATCCCAAATACAAGGAAAAGGTTTGTCAGGAGTTGGATAAGATGTTGGAGGCATGCATCATAGAACTTGTGGAGGAATCTGATTGGGTAAGCCTGATGGTGGTCTAGGAGAAGAAATAGAAGGGTAAAATAAGGAATTGCATAGATCTGAGGAAGCTTAATGATGCTTGTGTCCATGAAGCATTCCCAATTTCGTTTATAGACGAAGTATTAGACAGAATTGGAGGGAAGGAGGCCTACTCGTTCACTGATGGATTTTTTAGGTACCATTAGATTAAGATCACGCTAGAGTATAGGAGAAAAACAACCTTTGCAGTGGAATGGGGTTGTTTCGAGTATACTATGATGTCTTTTTGACTCAAGAATGCACTTGCGATATTCTCTTGCATATTTATAGCAATGTTTAAGGAATTCATTCATAATTTCTTAGAATTATACTTTGATGATTGGACGGTGTTCAGATTAGTGAAGTGCCATGTAGCAAGTCTGTGCCTGATGCTGGATACGTGTCACATATACGAGACCACGCTGAATTTGAAGAAATGATTATTCTGTGTTCCATTTGGGATCTTGCTAGGTCACGTGGTATGCAAGCAAGGATTGATGGTGGATCTTGCAAAGATTGCGGTGATAGTAAATTTGGAGGCCCTGAGGAGCGTTAAGAAGCTGCGAAAAACACTGGGACATACATGATATTACAGGAAGTTCATCAAGGCTTATGCTCAGATTGCCGCACCCATGGAGAAATTGCTGAAGAAGGATGCCACATTATGTTGGGATGAAGAATGTTAGTGTAGTTTGGATGTATTGAAAGAGAATATGGTCATTGCACCGATCTTGGTCTTCCCTGATTGGAAGAAGGAATTCCATGTACATGTCGATGCCTCTTGCATTGCATTGGGTGTAGTACTAACATAGGTAAGTGAGGGAGAAATGGACCAACCTATAGCCTTCACGAGTGGGAAATTATCGAAGGCCGAGAAGAATTACTCAACAATAGAGCGTGAAGGGTTGGCTATGGTGTACGTGCTTCAAAAGTTCAGGCATTATTTGTTGGGTGAACATTTCAAAATGTACACAGATCATTCTGCCTTGAAATACCTGGTCAATAAGCTTGTGTTGGGGGGTAAGATCTACAGATGGCTTGCTACTATTCCAGGAGTATGACTTTGAGGTAATTGTGAAGCTAGGGAGGTTAAATGCAGGACATGACCATCTGTCATGAATCAAAACCGGAGAGGAGCCTACTAATTTGGAAGAAGGGTTGCTAGATGTGTAGCTGTTCACGGTGCACGTATAAGATAATAATTTTGTAGAGATTATGCATTTTTTGACTACGGCGATGGCACCAAAAGGGTATACAAATTAGAAAAATAAGAAGCTAGTAGTGCGTGCGGCAGAATTTTCAATGATTGTGGGGCATATGTATAAGATGGGTGTACATGAGATGTTGTGAAGATATGTGATAGATTTTGAGAGGGATAGCATTCTCACTGAATCTCATGGAGGGGCTGTGTGAGGAAATCATGTGGGAAAGGCGACTACATAGAAGATTTTGTGTGTAGGTTTATGGTGCCCATTGTTGCACAAAGATTCCAAAGCATATTGTGGGGCATGCGATGCATGTCAAAGAACTGGTAGACCATTGTGGAGGGATGAGTTTCCACTAGATCCTCAAGTATCTTTGCAGCCATTTGAAAAATGGGAAATTGATTTCGTTGGGCCACTTCAGCCCTCGGGGAAAAAAGTTGGTGCATGCTATATCATCACCGCGATGGAGTGTCTAACCAGATGGGTAGAGGCACAACTAGTTAAGGATTGTACAGGGGCTACAACAACAAAGTTTTTGTTTGAGTATGTTTTAGACAGATTTGGCGACTCAAAGGTGTTGATGAGTGATCAAGGTACACACTTCCTAAATGAAACGATCAATGCATTAATGGAGGAATTCCAAGCCTACCATCAGAAGGGAACTCTGAATCATCCACATGATAATGGAACAGTTGAGGCCTTTAATAAGATTTTGGAGAACACACTAATGAATATTTTCAACGCACAGTGAAATGAAAGGGATTTGTGCGTACTTGTAGTGTTATGGGCTTATAGGACTACTTGTAACACGATGGCGGGGCAGACACCTTTTAGATTGGTAGATGGTGTAGAAGCTATAATGATGACGAAATATATTATGCCTAGTCTACGCATAATGACACTGACGAATATGGTAGATTGCGAGGCTTGGATAAATGGCTCACGCATCTGATGGAGCTTGAAGAGGATATATTTTTGGCTGCATTTCATCAACAACTACAGAAGGAACATGAAAAGCATGGCACAATCAACACATCAAGCTTCACACATTTTAGGTAAATGATCTAGTTTTGTTATATGATAGTAAATTCACTAAGTTTCTGGGGAAATTTCAGATGCATTGGCTAAGGCCATATATTATCAAAGAAATTATAGATGGAGGTGCAATTTAGCTCATGAAGATAAATGGGGAACCTTTTCTAGGAAGAGTGAATGGAAGCCGATTGAAGCTATATATAGGGGATCTTGCGCAATGACTACATGGCAGTGGCATAGTCTTAGTGCTTCGGGAAGTTGTAAGGGAGCTCAGGACTATAAACTACATTGCCAAGTTCAAAGGACTATGCAATAAGTGGGCTACTTGGAAAATGGTGAAGCTGTAGCATATGGAACTATGCATAGGGAGCTATGCCACGAAGAGAGGTACCATGTAGCTCAACAAAAAAGTGACCATTGAGGTCACTATTCATGACTTGACAACTAGAATATGGTTAAGAGGAGTGGGATGGTGGCATTTAAGGCAAAAATCTTTGAAGATCTGCCACCAAAGTATCATTAATTGTCAAAATTTAGGGGGAATGGTCAAATTTGGATTCAAAGCCCCCTATAAATTCAGCATGTCATCCAACCAGAGAACACTTTGTGCCCTTAGAGTTGTTATTGAAATTTGCTATCTATCGATGAGCCAGGCGTTTTGGGAGGAATTCTTCGCCCTCACAAACATTTCTCTGGAAGCCCGTGAGTTGTTTATGGAAAGGATGACTGCCACGAACCTTGCCGAAGCCGTGAGTTGAGAAGTCGTTGTATCCGACGCTCCAGGACCAAAAATATCCAGTGTTGAAGATACACCTGTGGTGCCCACAATGTCGAGGTTTTCAAGGCCAAAACAGTCCATGGCAAAAGAAAAGCAATCTGCACCATAGGAAAAACATAAATATCTAGTGGAGGTCCGGACTTCCCCAAGGAAGCATATCGTGACACCAACACGGAAGAAGGAAAAGCAGCTAGCAAAAGGAAAACAGAAGGCTGTAGACCTAGAGGTAGAAGAAGGCTAGGGAACAAAAGATGTTGATGCTGAAGGAGTGAAACCTATCAAAAAGATGCCTAAGTATATCCCTCCAAGAAAGGGAAAGGCGAAGATCACTAAATACATAGACTCAAACAAATTCACAATCTCCATGCCCCTACTACCTAAGCAGGTTCCCTTTGAAGGTTTGTGGCTCGCATGAGTCCCGCTATTGAAGATTGAGGATTGGGACCTGATGGATCATACTAAGTTCCCTCACTTAGCGACTGACAAATACATGAAGAGAGTGTACTATGAAAAAATAGGTGTTACCATGCTGGAAACAGAGGAATGGGTCTGCGGTTTTGAACAATCAGGAATGCTCAACTTGCTATGGCTGCCACATTACCACTGCACCCCCATTAACACAATTTGCATATGCCAGCTGCTCACTTTGGTGCATGATGGGTTTTTATGGCTAGGAGGGCCTATCTCCATCACTGCCATGTTGATTCACAAGATTACACACTTGCATCATGAAGGTTTGAACCCAACCAAGGAGTTTGGTGGAAAAATGGGGGAAAAGGACCTTGCAGATAAAATGAAGAAAGAGTTTGAACTTTTGAAAAGGTCGCGTGAGTATTCCATTTTTTCCATCTCAGATCCCACACTTCAATTGGTCACGTATATATTGGTTGAAAAGGTGATGAGGAAATGCTACACGGATGAAGTTCTAATGCCCATAGTGTCTCTAGTAGCTCAGTGCATGAAAGGCATACTATTCAATTGGTCCAGGTACCTATTCTAAGAATTCCTTGCGAATTGATGCAAGGCCCATGATGAAACCAAACCGTTTCATCATGCTTGGTTGCTGCTCTCCATTGTGTTGGTTGCATGGGAACTACTGGAGGATAGCTAGTTTCCTCTGCTAGAAGAAGGATTACCAGAAGCAGCACAGTTTGCATCGCTATGGGCTATAAAGGACCCCGCACGAATCACATAGACAAAGATATTTTGGGTCTTGAGCGAAGCAAGTCTCCGCATGGAAGTTAACCAGTGCCCAATGTTTTCCCCAACCTTGTACATGCAGCTATCAGCCTATGGAATGTTCAAGGATAAATTCCACCGAGTATACATCCAAGTGCAGAAGGATCCAGCACAAAAGTGGCATGAATTTCCCTATTTGGTAACAAAGACTAATGTGTAGGTGGTAGTAGTGCGATGGCCAGCTAAGTGGAACACTCCTTCAAATCTAACTGCTAGGACAAGCACAAGTGCTGAGAGTGCTTCCGCGAAGAAGAGGAAGGAGGAAGCTAAGCAAGCTACGTTAAACCTGGCCGCACAAAAAAGGAAGGATGTTGGAGAGAAGGCTCAGGTTGAGAAGGAGTGCATTGCCAAGGAAAAGGCAAAGTAGGAGCAACTTGAGACCCAGATAGGTGACAAGTCACCTTCACCAAAAACTAAAACTGAAGAGCTTATAGGGAAAGGTAGTAGAGGTGAGGAGGGGCATTGCACACCCTTCATTATGAAAAGGTTAGAATTAGAACATCAAGTTGGATCGAGGAAGAAGCAGAAGGCTCAAAAAACATAGGTTGATCCCATGGTGCTCATATAGAGCGATTTGAATGAAATTGGTGATAAAGTCAGAGATGCCGCAACAGAAGTACTGCAGTAGTTGGAGTAGCAGTACATACAAACATTGGGAGGAGTCCAAAAGGATCTTTGGGAGTTGCATCTCCAAGCAACCAAGATCCAAGGATATGTTAGGAAAGTGAGTGGCATAGTAGGTAGTTTAGCGTGAGGTCAAAGTACAAGTGTGGATATAATTCCATGGTCATCGCAGGATGTGTTGGGTTGTGTTATATTCTTTCCACGACTAGCCCACATAGTTAATCGGGGGGGTTAGAGGGGGCGTTGAGCCCCCCCTTCATTGCACCGATTGCGTAGTGGGGGGGTCACAAGGGGTTTGAGGGGTGTAGGTAACCCCCGTCTATGGGGTCCAGGGCAGCGCCTCAGAAAATTTTGTTTTTGGACCCTATATTAGGTTGGGTAGACCTACCTATGGTTTTGTGCATGTTTTCACACATGGTTTTGGATGCGATATTTTTCTGTCCATGGTATTGGATGCTTCGGAATGTATAAATATGTATTGTAACATTGAAAGGAACATAATGAAAAATCAAGATGGTAGTCCTGGTTTTGGGATCAAGGGGAAAATCTTTGTGTATATGTGTTATACTATCGTATTATTTATTTTCTGTGTTTTAGAATTCGTATGCAGGTAATTTTTGTACGGGGTTAAAACCTACATTTGGTATCAGAGCTATTTTTGCTTCAAGGAGACACCTTTGTTGCTGAGGGGTTTTGCTTGGGCCTGTGGTAGACCTTGTTTAGTGGGAGATCTGCAAGATCGATTTTGGTGGTGAAAGAAGATGGCGAGCAGTGGAAAGATAGATATCGAGAAATTTAATGGTTAGAGTTTTGAGTTATGGAAACTCAAGATGAGGATCTGTTGGTGGATAAAGATTAGTGGGTTGTGGTAGATACAGGTAGTAAACCAACGAGAGTGTCTGATGAAGAATGGAAGAAGTTGGATCGAAAGACTGAGAGAAAAATATGATTGTGTGTCTCAGATTCAGTATTTCTAAATGTATCAGGGGAAGCTATGGTGAAGGCTTTGTGGGACAAGTTAGGGAGTTTGTACCAATCTAAGTCTCTGGTGAATAAACTCTTCCTATGGAAAAAGATGTATAACCTGAGGATGAAAGATGGAGACTCAGTGACAGAACATCTGAATTCATTTAATACTATGGTAAGTTAGTTATTATCTGTTGATATTAAAATTTCAGATGAAGATAAGTGCATCAATTTGTTGTGTTCTCTACTAGATTCGTGGGATAGTCTGGTTATTGCAATAGTTAGCAGTGCAATTACCTTGTAGTTTGATGAAATAGTATCATCCTTGCTGATAGAGGAGATGAGACAGAAAAAATATGGAGAGTGAGAATGGTGATGCCTTGTCTGTACGAGGATAGTCCCAGAATAGAAACAAAAATAAGTCATCGAGTGGGAGATCTAAATCTAGAGGGAGATCTAAATCTCTAGGAAAACCTATAAAGGTGGTGTGCTGGAAATGTGGAAAGGAAGGGCACTACAAAAGGGATTTTAAACCTAAAGCTCCTAACAAAGGAAAGGGATCTGATGATGCTCCTTCTACAGAGGTGAAAACCACCTCAGATGAAGGTGGGGATGTGTACTTGGCTTCTTCAAGTACACATGTATATCATGAGGCATGGTTGATTGACGCAGGTGCATCCTTTCACTTCACTGCCCATAGAGATTGGTTCTGCAAGTATGAGAAATATGATGGTGGTGATGTCTTCTTGGGGGATGGCAGGAAGGCTAGAATAGTTGGTCGCAGAAAAGTAAATTTGAAGTTGCAAGGTGGAAGGGTTAGAACACTTTCGGGTTTTCTGCATATTCCTGCATTGGCCAGAAATTTGATTTCCATAAGCAAGCTAGATGATGGAAGTGTAAAAATAGTGTTTGAGAAGGATACCTACAAGATGGTTCGAGGAGAACTAGTATTGATGCGGGGAGTTTGGATTGGAACTTTGTACAAGGTGTAAGATAACACTGTTGTTGATGGGTGCAACAGCTCTGTGGTTCCTGAAAGAGTTGCAGAAAATATAGTGGTCTCTGGAGAGAAGACCATGTTGTAGCATCAAAGGCTTGGACATATTGGAGAGAAGGGCCTTCAAATACATCATGGTAAAGGTATGGTAGAAGGTATGAGTAATAGCTCTCTGAATTTTGATTTTTGTGAAAATTTTGTATATGGGAAGTAGAATCAATTGAGTTTCCCCTCTAGTGGTAAGAGGGCGAAACAGATATTAGAACTTGTGCACAGTGATGTGTTTGGACGTGTGAAAGGTTCCATCACTGGGAAAGTCTGTGTACTATGTATCATTTAAAGATGACTTCTCAAGGAATACATGGATATATTTCCTTAAGAAGAAATATGAAGTCTTTGACAAGTTTAAAGAATTTAAGGCTCTAGTGGAAAACTAGATAGAGAAGAAGATAAAAGTGTTAAGGACAGATAACAGTGGAGAGTTTTAGAGTAAGGAATTTGAATAATTCTGTAAGAAGTGTGGTATAGCATGACAGAAGACTACTCCATACACACCTAAGAAAAATGGAGTTGCAAAAATAATGAACAAGATGTTGATGGGAAGGGCAAGAAGCATGCTCATTGGTGTTGGGTTAGGATAGGAATTCTCGATAGAGGCGATGGAGACAACATGTTACCTGGTTAACAGATCACCTTCACTAGCATTGGAGGATAAGACTCCACAAGATGTATGGACTAGTAAGAAACCCTCTCTTTCACATTTGAGGGTATTTGGATGTGATGGATATGTACATGTTCCAAAGGAGAAATGAACCAAGCTAGATAGTAAATATGAAAAGTGCATCTTTATTGGGTATAAAGATGGTTTAAAGGGTTATAAGCTTTGGAACCGAGTAACAAGGAAGGTTGTGTACTGCCAAGATGTAGTGTTCAGAGAGGTAAAATATGTTATTAAACATGAAGTCCAACCAAAGGAACCTGAGAAGATAGAGTTTAAGGAGGAGGAATTAGACTCTACAATAGAGGAGGGATCAGAAGATAAAGAGAAACAAACTCTAGGTGTGAGAAGATCAATTCGAGAAAGAAGGTAGCTAGAAAGGTATAGTCCATCTAATTTCTGTTCAAATTATCAATTATTGATGATGATCCCAGAATTGTGAAGGAAGCAGCAAATTCAGAGGATGACTAACTTTGGAAAGAGGCCATGGTTGATGAAATGGCATCTTTGCACAAAAATGCGGCTTGGGATCTGGTGGAGTTTCTGGCTGGAAGGAAACCAATTGGCAGCAAATGGGTGTTCAAGAAGAAGACAATGTAGAAGGAAAGGTGGAGAAATACAAAGCTTAGTTGGTAGAAAAAGGTTATTCCCAGGTGTCGGGAATTGATTTTGGAGATATTTTTTCGCCTGTTGCCAAGGTAACTTCTATTAGATTACTTTTATCTGTTGTTGCTACTTTTGATTTTGAAGTAGAACAGATGGATGTGAAGACAACATTTCTTTATGGGGATCTGGAAGAGGAAATCTACATGAAGCAACCTGAAGGCTTTGCGGTGAAGGGTATAAAAGAACTGGTATGTAGGTTAAAGAAGTCTTTGTATGGGTTAAAATAGTCACCAAGGATGTGGTATCAGAAATTTGATACATTTATACAAGGACTTGGAGTCACCAAAAGCCAAGAAGATCACTGTGTGCATTTTGAATTAATTGGTGACATGTTATTTATCTGGTCTTGTATGTGGATGATATGTTGCTGGTTGGAAATGAAAAAGAAATTATCCAAGATTTAAAGACCCAATTGTCCTCCAAATTCAACATGAAAGATCTTGGTGTTGCAAACTATATTTTGGGCATGGAAATTAAAAGATATTGGGCAAAGAGGAAGCTTTGGTTAAACCATAGGAAGTATGTCGAGACAATATTGTAGAGGTTTAATATGCAGGATAGTAAATCAGTGAAGGTTCCTATTCTTGTAGGTGTAAAGTTATCTGCTGAACAATGTCCCAAGACACAAGAAGAGGAAGAGGATATGTCCCGTGTTCCATATGCAAGTGCAATTGGTAGCCTGATGTATGTGATGGTCTGTACTAGACTAGACATTGCACACGCAGTGGGAGTATTTAGTAGGTTTATGTCAAAACCAGGGAAGGAGCATTGGATAGTAGTGAAGCGGGTTTTCAGGTATTTGCGTGGCACTAGTGGTTATGGTTTGTGCTACTAAGGAAGACCAATATTGGAAAAAGTGTTGGATATTCGTGGCTTTGTTGATGCAGACTGGGTTGGAGATCTAGATCAGAGAAGATCTACAAGTGGGTATGTGTTTAACCTATTTGGAGGTGCGTTCAGTTAGATGAGTAAGAAATAATCTGTAGTGGCATTGTCAACTATAGAGGCAGAGTACATGGCAACCAATCATGCAAGCAAGGAAGCAGTTTGGTTGCAGAGATTGTGTTCAAGTATGGGGTTAGTACAGGGAGCTATAAGGATAGACTGTGATAGCCAAAGTGAAATTTTCTTGGCAAATAACCCTGTATATCATTCAAAGACAAAGCACATTGATGTTCAGTATCACTCTGTGAGGGACATGATAGAAGACAAAAAGGTGTTGCTTCTAAAGGTGGACACTTTGAAGAATACTACAGATGCATTGAAAAAATCTATGAGCTTTGAGAAGTTCTCTTGGTGTAGAGAAAAAATGGGCATTGCAGGACTGGATAAATAACTAAGCTCTCTTGTGTCCCCATGTGGAAAGAAAACAACAAGTGGGATAATGTTGGGTTGTGTTATATTCTTTCCACGACTAGCCCATGTAGTTAACCAGGGGGTTAGAGCGGGGGTAGAGCCCCCACTTCATTGTGCCGATTGCGTAGTGGGGGGGTCACAAGGAGTTTGAGGGGTGCATGTAACCCCCCTTTATGGGGTCTGGGGCAGCCCCCCAGAAAATTTTGTTTTTGGACCCTATATTAGGTCAAGCAGACCTACCTATGGTTTTGTACATGTTTTTTGCACATGGATTTGGATGCAATTTTTTTGTCCATGGTTTTAGATGTGATGGTTTTTGGTCCATGGTATTGGATGCTTCGGCATGTATAAATATGTATTGTAATATTGAAAGGAACATAATGAAAAATCAAGCTAGTAGTCCTAGTTTTGGGATCTAGGGAAAATCTCTGTGTATATGTGTTTTATGTGTTATGCTCTCGCATTGTTTATCTTCTATGTTTTAGAATTCGTATGTAGGTAATTTTTGTACAGGGTTAAAACCTATAAGATGTGCGAGTCTTCCCCTTTCTTGTAGGTTCAGTTTGCACTGATAACAAGGAACAACATGCCCTCCTTGATAGAGTCCCGAAGATGGGTTTGAACCTTACCACGATGCAACTAGAGTCATTGCATGCATTATTACAAGGAGTTGTGGAAGAGGTTCACATCTGGGAACAACAAGCAACCAATGCTGTTAGTGAAATAAAGGTTAATAATTAGTAATTGTTCACTGAGAAGACATAGGTTCTGTAGGAAAAGGAGGCACTCTAGGCACACAGTTCATGACTGGAGTCAAAAGTTGCGGAGGCATGCCAAACAATGCCTAAGCTTCATATTCGCAAGCATGCATAGTCAAAAGCGAAGACTAGAAAATTAGCTACTAGTGTGTGAGAGGCCAAAGCTGAGACTAAGTGAGTTCAATTTGAACTTGACATGAAGATCACCGAGCTGCAATTAAAGATGCACCCCATGACTCTGTCGGAGGTTCGGGAACAACGCAGAGCCACGATCAAGGAAGGACTGACTACTCTGGATGCCATAGTTGTAGACTGCACAAAAATATTTGAGCAAGCTATGGAGTTGGCCACCAATATTCAGGAAGATCCAAACCTACAGACATTGAATACAGAGATATGGGAGCTACAACGACTGTATGACAAAGTTAGGGCAACGATGTGCTCAATTGCACCAGTGTAGCCCCTCACAAAATTGTAGGAGGGGAAACAGCTCCTTGCATAGGTAGAGGTAGAATAGAAAAAGGATGCATTGCTTAAGGCTAGGCTAGAGCCTTAGTTAGAGGAGGCTTATCAAGTAACGACCACTATTCAGGATAATCTAAAGGGCTTGCAGCAGATGCAACAGACAATGAGATTGGGTGCAGAAGGACCAACTACAAAGAAGTTAGTTGGGGAGATGAAGCAGGCAACCACATAGAGTGCTGCCAAAGCTGTCGTGATTCAGGTGGAGCTGGGGGATCTTCGTAGCAATATCACCACTCCAACCAAGTGACTCGAGGGCGAGTCACAAACTTTGTGTGGGGGCCTATTGGGATGGGGTCCCCTGGGTCAGTTTTTGGGTTCATATAACCCAAGTTTTGATGTAGTTTTTGTAAATTATGTAAAGTCTCTATGATTTATGGATGTGGATCACGTAGATGGTTAGGGGTCAAAGGGGTTTTAGCCCCTTGCTTATGAAAAGTTTAAGTCAGCTTTGAGACCCACCCATGGTCCACGGATGTAAAAGGCTATAAATAGGTGTGTCTTAGAGAGTCTAAGGCATAATGATGTTAGTAATGGGTCAGTAAGAAAAAAGTGATAGCGCAGAAGAGAGGGTCAAATAGGAGAGAAAGGCTTTGCAGCTGAGTGTGCATGGGCCTAGGTAGAGTCTGCAACTAAGTGCGTGGACCCCTACAATTGAGTGCACAAGGTAGTTTTGATTTTGTAAACCTGAACTGAAGATCAATAAAGAATATTATTGAAGAATTCTTGTGTATATCTGTTTATTTTTGTTTACTTCTATTTATAATATATGCTATGGATGGATAATGTGTTTATGAAATATTGATCTAATGATGCACAATTCACTTGAATAAGTATTAATAAATGTATGAAATGCATGTTAAGTACTTTTGCAAAGATTGGGATAAAATCTGTTATGTTTATTAAATACTTAACGTAGATCTGTGTGAGCTCTGATCTAGGTTTGTTTTCTAGTGTGTGTAAGTCATTGAATAGACTATTAAGGGCCCACAAACACTGATCATGGACCTTCCCAAAGGTTTGAAGGTTTTTTTAGTAGAGTGTGGTACTGAGCCCGAAGGGCTTATAGACCTACATGAAGGAAAGTCTAGGGCACTAAAATACATCACACTGATCTCTAGATGTGGGAACTTGGTTCCAGCATCCCCGCATACTGCTTCAATTGATATTGCAAGCTGCGCTATGCAGGTTGTTTCCAAAAGGGCCAGTACTATAGGGTTTTGTTGGTTGGCGCAACTAACTTTGAACCTGGGTTAGGACTCCCTAAGCCAAAAATTATGTTGTTTGATCTACATACGAGGTATTGCTGCAAGACTTATACATATTTTCAATATGTAGTTTTTCAGTTACAGTTAAAATAATAATTTGGTATTGCTAAGTGAGGGATTGGACAAGTTTTGATGTAAATTGTGTTCCCTAATCTATGAAAATTTCTATAGGCACACCAAATCAAGTCAAAATAATCTCATAAATAAAATATTCAACTAGTTGTTCATTAGCTTTAAATAAAGCCTTAACTTTTACCCATTTAATAACATAATCAGTGCATACAAGAATGTACCTTTTCTTTCTTAACATTAGAGTGATAGGTTCAATGAATTCAAAAGCCCACTTTTCAAATGATTCAATAAGTACCTAAGGGTACAAAGGAATTTCATCGACTTGCATAGGTCAGCCCATTCTCTGGAAAATGTTATCGCTTTTGATGTATATTTTGGTATCCTTAAATAGGCTTGGCCAATGGTACCCTGAATGTAATACCTTACAAGCTATCCTTTTGTTGGAAAAGTTCCTTCCATATGGTTTGTTGTGGCATCCCTTCAAGATATTGAACATTTCATCTTCTTAGGCACACCTTCGAAAATTGAGATCAAGTATGGTACAAAAAATATCACCATCAACCCATGAGTAGATAACACTTGTTTTAACAATTATTGGTTTCACCCTGGATGAAAAATGCTATGGTAGTTTTCCAGTATCTAAGTAATTGGACACATCTACAAACCATGGAGAATGAGTGGATATAGAAAATAAGCATTTATCTATAAATATATCATCTAGATGAATACTTTGTTTTTATTTCTTTCTTCACCCCCCCTTTGTTTTACAACAGAACATGAAATTTTGGAGAATTGGTAACTTCAAAATGTTAGTTTCCACTATTACACAAGACAAAACAATTTCATAAATGCCACAAATGAGCCAATTAAAACATGTATTTGGAGACTTGAAACCACATAACTAGGGAAACAAATTGTTCATCAAACCACTCAAGCTAAGATCATTTGACACAAGAATAATTTCACCTTTGTTAGAATTTCTAGAAAGGAAATTTGTAGCTAAATTATCCTTACTAGGTTGCTTTCCGATGGTGATATTGAATTCATATAGTAGAAAAATCCATCTAGTAATCCTACCATTAGTGGTTTTTTCTCATTAAATAACAAAGACTGGAATTATCAGTGTGAATGAAAACCTCATTGTGGTGGTTTTTTTGTGGAAACAGTGTACCAAAAGGCACTTCCTTAGCAGTTGATTGTTCCCTGCAAAGGATCACATGCAAAATTTGTGTTGTTAGTGGAAAAACTTAAATAAACATAACATTTTAAGTAGTGTAAATAATGGATACATAAGCGTAAACTAAACAAAGAGGCAAACACATAAAAAATACTCAAATGGAGCAAACAAATCAATAAGATAATGGAATAATCTCCCTTTCTTGAATGCTAGTAGGAGAGGTTGAATACAATAGATGAATCATAGACACTTGAAGAGAATTCTTTGAGCTATGGTGCTAAAAAATCCTCATCAAGGGGTTTTATTTTCCTCAATCTATTTTCAAGTTTCCCCTCTCTCTAAAAGAAGTATGAAGACTCTTCAATGTTGGATTCCTATTCTATCATTAAGATGATGGATTTCTTAGAAGAAATATGGCCAACATGATAGTGCTCTTCTCTTCTTTGGCTTCAATAATGCAAAAGTGGTTTTCTTAGATAACAATTTGGCTAGCATAACAATGTCCCATATTTTAGCTCTCCCATGGCCCACCTATATAGAATTTTTGAATCCATCTTCCCCCTCTTGTTCCATGCATGGTAATGACACATGAACAAGACAAGATGATTCCATTGAGGGATGCATATCTTCAAGGCAACTCAAATTCGGTTGTACTAGACTTAGCTCATGTCAGAGTATTGACCCCAAGTGTGTAGAGTGGTCTCGGATCACTGAGTTATCATTTTGTGCAACCATGTGGCTTTCAAAGGATATTTTGTGCAGACACATTTATCAAAGAAATAAATGTTGGCCTTAATTTTTTTTGCGTTATAAACTTTGGACCTTAGGGGAAATTTGATTCTTTAAACTTCATGTTGTATTTAGCTGGAAAATGTTCACTTGTGCATTCTTCTGGACACCTTTTAGTTCCTTATGAATTATACTAACAAGAGTACAATTTTCTGATGTTAATAGTTTCCCCTTGATGTATGAGGTTAGGAGGGACTGAATAGCTGAAATACATCACATTTATTTCCTGATGGAGAGTCTGATCAATGTTTCAAGATATATGATAATTTGTTGTGGAGATGAGTATAGAAAAACCCCTTGATTGAGTATAAATGGTAACCATGCTCTGGTGAAATCCTCTAATAAAAAAATGTGTCTATACGAAGCAGTCATGTCTCATGCTTGTTATGATGACTAATCGTAACTGAGTAGAATCGAAAAAACACTGGTTTTTTGTCCAGTCAACACTATGGTAGTTGATGTGTTGATAGTTGATGATGGTAATTGCTGACACCCTCAAGGGTGCTTCCTGGTCAAATAGACTTAATATGGTTCCCCTATGCATAACAGAGGTGAAGCACTGTTGACGGGGGTGCTATGGTATGCATAGATCTTTGACTTCAAGTACCTCCCCCATGGTGTAAGCACTATTGGATGAGGTGCTTAGTGATGTGGAGGTCTTTGACTAAATGAAAGAACTGCAATGGTAACTAAGTACGACACCACCTTGACATGAAGGCTTGTGTTGATGTCGAATATTAAGGGGCCCGATGACATTAGTGGGAAATAATGATTGCCATTGTACCACCCGAGGATATCCCTTCGAGGAAGGAGTATCCAAGGTACTAACCCTATCCTAGAATACAATTGTTGAAGTCAATAGGAGAGGAGCGTTAACTGCCCGACATGATGAGTCAGGGAATCAATATGAGATGTGAAAAACTATAATAGAATGGTTTAGATAAGCATGATAGCAAGAGCTAACAATCTAAGATTATATGGAAAATTGGCATGAGGCTAGAGTTTGATGTGCAAATGGCGGCGAGCAAAACATATTTACTAATGGTGATGGTCTTGGAGTCGATAGGATTTCCAGGGTGGATGTAAGTTGGTTTTGACAGACGTAAAAATTGGAAAGTGATTGCTAGTGTGGTGTAAGTTTCTACCAAGGGTGATTGGAAACTGCCACCAAGTAAAATACATGAATAACAAAAAATATGGGTGGGAGTATTTTTCCTAAAAAATACTTGTACACTTGCCAAAAGAATATGAGGGTGGTTGGGATGTACAACCATAGAGATAGGTGCCCCATAATGATGGTAACCTGTATGGAGGTGTGGCAATTTGTTTCTGAGGGCGGGGACCCTATTGGTTGGTCTCCATGTTGGGTTGGTGAAGTAGATGAAGTGTCACAAATGGGCTATGCAATATAGGTGAATGATAGGCCAAATGTAGGATGTAGAGGCAAATCTGTTTAGATCCGTCGCAGAGTACCAAAGATGGCCTAAGAAATGGGGTGCATGTGAAATGAGTCTAGGATAATGAGGTTGAACATCAAGGCATGTAAGTGGTATGGTTCTTGGGCCGAAGTGAGTGGTCATGGCTCTTGTTAGTGATGAGGGGTCTACAAAGATGAAGTGAGCCATGAGTGGGGGGGGGGGGAAGTTTTATCGACAAACATAACTATTTGTCATATATGAAGGTGAGGTGGTGATAAACATGGTCGAGATGAGGGAACTTATGGTGAATTTTGGTGAAATGATGTCAAGATATGAAAATCTTAAAGGGAAGCCTATCATACTAAGTGGAGAATGATACTTGCTGTGTTATTTACTTGTTGGGGTGTTGGTTGAAGTGGATCATGTGTGATGTTCTTGCAATGGACACAGCCAATACCCCAAGTGAAAACATTGTTTAAACCATTCATATAATACATGATTGATTGAATGCTATGAATTAAATAACTATAGGAGTACCTAACATGGGTTTCTGAGTGTGTGAAGGCCCAAAAATGAGTTTTTGCATTTATCGGAATGAAGAGTTTCATGATGAAGATACCATGTTACTGATCCTTGTGTTTCTTCTGGTTTTGTCAATGGATATCCCAAGCTTCTGTAATGAACCCCAAAAGATGGAAAAAAAGGTAGATAGATAGGGCTAAGGGGCCAAATATCATTTTTTTCATAGCTGAGTTATAGAGGTCAAAGCGAGTTCCTGGAGTTTTCCTTGCCATTGCAGTCACCCAGAGCACCTGGGATGCACGCAGGGAGATCCAAGTAACATCTTGTACCTTACTCTTCATCATTTTGGTAGTTTTTAGGGTATGCAGGTTGTACACGGGTCCCTTGTACGATTTTTTAGGGTTAATTTCTCTTGGACGTGTGGGCGGCTCACTTGGAGTCATGAGGTTTCCACACAAACCTTAAAGTTTTAGGTGGTGATTTCACGCAAAAAATCTACTAAGATGCATGCACCATGTGCTTGAGGGGAGAAAAGCCACAGCAAAACCCTACGGGGTTCGTCAAAGCTTGGCCAAATTATCGTGCAATGGTCCCACGTTTATGTGAGACACAAATGTGTGAACCATGCACCTGTTTGAGAAACAGGCGTGCCGTCATGGATGTGTTGGATGTCGCGGCTTAAGGGCCTGATAAACACATGTCCTTGTGTCTATTGGGAAACCAGATGCACTATATCATGTTTGTCGAGATCATAGGTGTCCGTCTATGAGAAAAAAAAAATCTCATGGTTTTTTTTCCTGTTTAATACCCTGGGGGGTTATATTTTTGACACATGGTATCCTGGCTGGTAGGATGATTTAGAGGGAGAGGGATTGGGAACGACTGCATACAACTATGGCTCGATATGATGCTATCCCGTTGCTGGTGTAGTGCAGGCTTCTGAAGTTCCTTTAGAACCCCTTGATAAGGTCGCAGGATAGGTTCTTGTGTTTCTTGATCAGATGTTGGGATGTGGACCATTACGTGATGGTCAATTTGTTAACGGATTTGCTAATATCAGTTCATACTGATATTTACTTAGATACTAGTCTCCTTCCTCATGGGGAGGCACTACCTTATCCATTGCCAGCTGGGCATGTGGATATTTGGCATTAGGAAGAGGCAAAGGGTGAGGCTCACTATGGGCATAACCCTTATGAGGAGGGTTTTACTACAATTATAGCTGCGTTGGACCTAGCTGAGCGAGTAGTGTTAGATATGATTGTGATAATGGTGGGGTCAACATCCCCTAAGAGAGCATCGAGGCCCCATATAGAGGTATTGTAGTAGCTACATGTGGGGCAATTCTTCGATTGGGCTCAATTACTGCATCAGGGGATGCTGTCACAACTTACGCAGGTGAAAGATGGTACACTCAAGATTTTCTACTATGGGAGTGTGATCTACAACATTAAGTATGAGTGGGTAGTTATGCTTCATCCATTCTTAGCAATACTAGTAGGGCCTTCCAGGGGCCCACATATGCGCCATTGGGGAGATGCGATGCTAAGAGATGGGGGTGGAAAAGTGAGGCATTACTGGAATCCCACTGTAGAGGATTGGTTTAACTCCAATCCTTAGTTAATTTTGGAGTTTACTTATGATGGAGTGGACTTCTGGGGAGATCTAGGTATGGGACTTCCTCAGGGTGATGTCTGGGAACAAGCAGGTATATTTTGATTCTACATTTTTATACATATGTGTGCTTTCATGTAATGTTATGATATTTTATTTATGATGATGTTGACACCATGTTTGTTTATTTGCAAATGCGAGGCTACCGGGGTGACCACTGGCCTATTTGGTAGATCAAGATCTAAGGCATAAGGGTGTTGCAGGGGATGCCCCTATTCCATAGAGACCAAGGGTGGTGAGGCCACCAACTATTCCTCAGGGTGGTCCTGAGTGACTGGTGCAACAACGACGATTCGAGATTGGTGGTACCTATGGAGAGTGGGGAATTGTAGCAACAGGTGAGGATGTAAAGCGATGAATTGCATGTGCTAAGGATGTCAAGCCATGCTTGACAGCTGTTGAGGTAGAATTACAGAGTTGTTGTTATTCTTGGGGTCAGGTGGAGACCCTGACTAGAGGGTTACCTATTGATGGACAGGTTGGCTTGGTGAAGGTCGTTGTTGAGACGATGATGTCACTGGAGTGGGCACACCAACCAATTTTGCACCACATAACCATGGTGATGGCTATGAATGGTCAGATTTTGGCTCCAGATGCAGATATTGGGCCACTAGGGCCCTAGATAGACTTGATGGTTATGCTTTTTTGATGAGATTATGTATGTGTCAGGGCAAGCACCCATTTATTAGGATGGTCCCTTATATTTTGTTGACTTATTTTTCCTAGTCGTGGGCTAGTGGATGATGTGATATTTTTTGTACTCATATATTTTTTGGTGGCTCTCATGATGTGTTATATGCATCTATATTGCTTGTGTAGTTCTGCATTTTTTTGAGATGCATCTTTTGTTGATGTTTTATGTATCTTGATGGTCATATATATGTGATGCATGCCAATCTAGAATTTGATTAACGATGCAATCAACTATATGATTTTGATCCCTTTCTATATGTGTAAATGTGATATGATTAAAATATCTATCTAACCTTTGTGCATGCAGATATTTCTGAAAAAGGTGTGAATCATGGATGTGAAAGGTCCTATTTAACTATGATATAACTAGTTGGCAATAAAGAAATACATGCAAGTGACATATACCTAGGTGGTGGAAATTGACCAAGAGGCTTATGACAGTGTCATACTTTGCTTGATTATTGCTGGTTGATCCAATACAAAGTCCATTAAAGAGACGAGGTGTCTGTTCAAGAGAGTATATGGCCCAGGCTGTAGCAGTGAGGTTTTGTGACCATCGAGATGCGTCGTCAGCACACTCATGATGATAAGCTCGCGGAAGATCCATCTATTGACATATGATGAGAGAATTATTTTAGAGTAAATCCATGATGAGGTGATCATCATCAAAAAATAAGTCATGGTGCATACATGTTTACTCTAGCATTTTATGGATGCAATTTTTTGAGGTAGAGACCATTGAAGAGATTTTTTAGGCAAGTCCCATCCCGTTCTCAGAGTATGTATGCCCCATTAAGGAGGCAATGTTTGATGATGTATGGGCCCTTCCAAAGAGTTTCAAAATTTCTAGTTCCTACTTCTCCCTAGGTGACATCGTACTGAAGGACTAACTCTCCCTTGATAAATGTCCGAAGGGTGATGTTGTGATCGAATGAAGCTTTGATCCTATTTTTGTGGGCATCATTATTCTAGAGGGATTGTCATGCTGAAAATGTGTATGATATAGGGGTAGATTTAGTGCTATGAGAGGTTTTGGTAGAGTTTCCACATATTGGTTTGGAAATAACTGAGTAGATTGTATGGGAGGTGGTACTGCTCATAGTATAGGATGTTGATGCCTCATTGATATCACGAGATGGGATATCCTATGGTGGTATCGATTTCTCGGCCATGGTATTGGTGTGGTGTGGCCTCCTTGTATGGGTTGGTTTTAGTGCTACTCTTTGTTAGAAAATTATATATTACAGAGCAATGGAACACATAAAATATTGCAGAAATATAAACACAGAAAATGCACAAAACAAGAGAGACACAGATATACGTGGTTCACCTAGTTTGGGCTACATCCACC
>APFE030587394.1:0-13314 GCA_000404065.3 Pinus taeda | reverse complement strand
ATGATATTTTTTCAATCAATTAATCTAATGGAAAAGAAAAAATGGGCATAAGTTAAATTTTTATCTTAATAAGAATATTCTAGAGTATTAGGTGCATGTTAAATGTTAATTCATGATATTGTAATGACCTAGATAATAATCAAATTAGAGATTCATGTTAATCCAAAACCTACCAAGGGTCCACACTGATCAAATCTCTCTATGTGGAAATCAATTTTCAAGTTTCTCACTTTAAAATAAGTGTACATGTAAAGAAATTTGACAAGTTTGGTTGCCTAATAGAGGAGCTTAACATGGATCTATGTAGTGTTTTAATTAATTGAAAAGTAAAAATTACATAACTACTTTGATATATATCTCAAAGCTTCATATTTGACCACCATTAATTTTTTTGGATTAAAATTAAATTTCTACCATCCATTTTGTAACACTAGTGGTATGTGCCCCTACTTTTTGTATTGTGTTATTAAAAATGTAAATATATTTTTATTTGACTTGAACTAATTGAAAAAGGACAGGGATCCATGACATGAGGGAATGGTTTATTGGTGCTAAGATGGCATAACTACCCATACATATCACTTAACAACTCCCAATAGGATCCCTAAGGAAAGCTCACACATCTAGCATGTTGAGGGAACAAGATCGACAAGAACAATGTGAGAAACCTCATGAAGGAAATAAATGCAACTAAAAAATACGAGAATGGAATTAGAACACTAGGGATTTTCCTACCAAACTAGAACACAACAAAGAGAATAGTGTGGGACAAGGAAACATGCTAAGTTGCATGCCATCTAAGTTACATGCTAAAATGTTGAGGGCATAGATAACTTGTGATAACAAATGGAAATAAAGAGACAAGATATAATAAATAGTCTATCATACTTGGGAAAAAAATTGCATCATAGAAAATGCTATGTTTACCCATACATGTGTGTATGTAACATGCCCAAAAATGCCATGATCCTTGGGATCCACAGGGAGTAAACCTCCTATTACCATAATGATTGATTTGTTTTATCTTGGCCTTTCCTTTCCTTTGTGACTCCAAAATATAAAATAATTCCATCCTAACTCGTTGTACTCCGGTGTCCTTTTTGCATGCTATATCCACATACCAACCAAAAATGTAAGATATGTCCAACAAATGGAATTTTGGAATCTATTATAAACTATGTCATTTACATGGCCTCCCATCTTATCTCACCAAATATACCCACTTGATTTTCTTCTTTCCTATTCATTTACATCATGAGATTTTTTTTTTTCAAAAGCCAAGATAGCCCCAATATATTTGGATGCTAACACTCATCCATGTACTCTCTTATGATCAAGCCAAAATAAGGTCGAGTTAACACTTTTTGATTATAAAACCATACTGAAATATTTTGAATATTTAAAGAAGTCAAAATATATCAACATAAAATTACCACATGTGCAATATGACCATGCAAGGTCATCACAACTTTCAAATTCTCAAGAATTGCAATTCTCTAGAACCAAACACAATCCCAATTTTTTTCTCATGTATAAAAATCACTTTATTGTATGAGCGTGAAGCTACATAGAGACAATGTTTATCCCACCTTTCAAAAAAAAATATGAGGTCCAGTATTAGACCTCATTTTATAGAGACATGCATCCTATTATTATCCACCATACCATGAATTGACCAACACTTACAAGTTAATATGATACAATTAAGAAATTTATAATTGTTGTTGTTGGTGAGTTCGTTCCTATATTTCAAAATTCTTTATAGAATACCATATCCTAATTAGCTATTGATAAACACATGATGGGAAGTCATTCATACAATGGAGACTGAATCAATGCTAAATTCTCTAGATGGAAAGGTGATATCGATTAGAAACTATTTTCCTTCAAAAGAGTGTAAAAACATTAAAAAGCATGACTATGCACACCTCACCTTCACATACTAATGAACTATGCTATGGTGTTAATGAGGAAAACTTACTGATGATATTCATAAAATGGAGAATGAACCAAATACCAAATTATCTAGTTGGAAAAAAAATATGAATCACTAGTGGGCTTCCCTCAAAAGACAACTAAAATTTTGGGCACCTCACCTCATTTTATGGCTCTTTGCTATATATTCCAACTTATTCATTCATTTTTTTATATGGTTCACCATATAGTCATATTTCTATGGATAATTTACACTTATTTTACAAAACTAACAACGAATCCATCTCCCAAAGAGCTCAAATGTGACACCTTAAGAAAGCTCTTAATTTGAAAAAAATGTTGAGTAGATATTCATATAATGGAGAATGAACCAAATTCCATAGTTTTTAGATTCCATGGAAATATGGATCAATAGATAGTTTCCTTCAAAAGAATATAAAACAAATACAACCAAAATTCCATGCTCTTCACCTTCATTGTATGACTCCCTTTTGCTTGTTACAATTTATTCATTCTTTTCTTTTGATATATTTCAACATATAGTGACATTTCTTTCTAACATTTAGACTTATTTTATGAACATAGCCACCCATCCATATGATAAATAGTTCAAATTCAACATCTTAAAAAAGCATGATTCCTAATGCTCATAAAATTTTAATTGCATTCAAGAAGATAAGCCTGCCAACATACTTTCTAGTGAATAAAGATAGAATATGCCACAATTAAGAAGTTGTAAATAAACATCAATGGGATATTTCATAGTTGGTGAAAGAGATTCATTTATCATTTCTCGCATAGTTCAAGTCAAACAAGTAACATTTCTTCCCTTTTAGGATCGCATGGGCGTCTTCTCATACTTTTTTTTTTTACTCTAACGAACATAAAATCTTGCCCACCTACTTTCTCGCTAGAAAACATAGAATTAGAGACAATTAAAGTTCTATACAAAATTGTCAATGGGAGATTTGTTGGTAGGTGAAAAAGGGTCAATGCCACTACCCTCACCATAACTCAAGTTTATGTAGTAACAAGTTTTCCCCTTGTGGTAAACTTGTGCTTCTTTTGTTAGTGATTGTCCTTGTGTTTTCATTTTTGGTCAAGTGCAAGTCATGGTCAACATTGCTAGAATAGAAATCCTCACTCACAAACTTTGAAGCAAAAGGTTTCAAATTGTAATATTCCTAGATTGGAGAAGGGAAAAATTTCCACATATTAAAAAAGGATCTACAAAATCATGTCGACGCAACAAGGTAACAATAAAAATAAAGGAATAACATCCCAAGATTATATTTCACATGGTGATATCAAGAGCCCAACACTAAGTCATGTGAAATAAATAAGAATACCAAGAAAAGGATAATAATTCACAAATTTAAACATTGGGTGTTTTCTTATATGGATACATGTAATAAATTGTTAATATAGTTGAAATAATGTTGTGTCAATGCATCATTGAAATATATAGTTGTTTTAATTTATACGTTAATTTAATATCGTATGTGGCATGATAAAGTAGCAGTTTGACTTGGACTTGGAAAATATTCTATTAATTTTGAACAAATTGGCATTTTTTTCCTACTTATTTTAAAAGTCTACAAGCCATTAAGGTTTTGAGTATTTTGGATAGCTAAACAAATGATATTGGTAAGTAAATCATCATCGTTAATATTAAATAATCCATTGTTGATGATGCCACTCTTTATCGTTGATTATCACTCCTCTTTGATAAGAGTTATCTTCTTAAATCAATGAGATTAATATATGTACCTAGGGTTTGGAATCAAGTCTTCAACCATTCCTATGGTTTTAATTTTTTAATGTTTGTAACCATAGCTAGCGCCTAAAGGACATATGGATTAAACAATAAAACTTATAAAGATATGCAAGATTGAGCATTATCATGGTTTGGAACCATAGAGTTAGGAGATGCAACTGTAGGGTTTCAAATCAAAACACTAACCAACCAATTTCAATCCCTAACCAAGCTAATGGTTTGAAGAAAATTATAGGGTTTATACACTAAATCATTTGATTGAGGAAGAGAGGCAATAGATAAAAGTACTCACAAAAGTGTTAGAGTCTTATAGGTGCCTCCCAAAGGCATAACCATCCATATGACCAAAATCACCCTTTGAAGAATTCTCCCTTAATCAAGAGAACTCTTGAACATGGTAACAAATCCAAAGAGAAAGGGACTTCCTATGAAATTTTGCGAAACAAATATGGCTATTAAAACATGTTGAAGGTACTAAGAAAATATGTACAACTTAATTACAATATTACTACATTGGAAGCTTAATTTAGAAAAACCATTGCTTCCTCTGCAATACTCAGAATAGTGGTGGGCCTACATCAAATAATCCGTTCAAAGTGAAATAAAATACTCCATACACTAAATATAGTAGAGGTAGAGCTAGGACGAATGTGGAAAACTCCATATTATGAAAAATAACCTTTTGTTGAGGAAAAGACAAATGTAGTTAGGAAAATACACTCAAATATGGGGGAAACTAGAAGGGATAAATGATAAGATGGGTGGCATTCCAAAAGAATAGAATGAAAATGTAGAAGGTTAGGGATTAGTGTTGGAAATAATACTGAGGTGGGTGGGGGTGTGAATCAGTATTAGCAAATCAAACACTTTTTCATTTCCATATTCAGATTCATATACGCAACTTCAGTTAAGGAAAACCACATGTATACGCAACTGTGTGTAATGCAACAAGTGTGTATCGAGTAAACTTATGATTCAATTAGTTTATCCTTAATGAGTGCATCCGAACATTGTTAACCATATGAATAGTAAACAGGAGCAGTAAAGCATAACAGATCATCACACATAAGCAACACACATGAACACCAAGATGTAAGGTGGAAACACAATGTGGGTGAAAACCACCTGCTGCAATTCGTCTCTATATTCTTTTAATTAGAAACTTCATTTTACAATATTTTTTTACTGGAGAAGTCTTATACCAGTACGCAGGATTCTACTTGCAGAGGGCTACAACCTTCTCTCATTTTCCAGTTTCTACTGGAAGGGAGCTACAACCCCCTTAGCTCTTGTACTAGCTGATCCATTTACTAGTACGTAGGTGCCGACCTACTGAAGGCTCCAACCTTCACTCATTTTCCAGCTGCTACTGGAAGGGATCTCCAACCCCCTGGCTCTTGTACTGGCCGATATGTTTACCAGTACGTAGGTGCCGGCCTACTGTAGGCTACAATCTTTTTTCTTCCTTGAGGGACCACGTTTCATAAATTTTCATACTGGATACTCCTGAAGCATAACACCATAATTTGAAGGCCACGTTTCATCCAATTTTCATACTGGACCCATCAACATCATTGAAGCACACAATTAATCATCACTGCAATAGACCCATCAACTACACCTGCATCATCAATCTCTAAATCACCCAATACTGAAACACGGAAACCCTGTCAACAACACAGTCACCAGAACACAGAATAGACAACAAAACTCTACAACAATAACCAGATCCAACTGCAACTTCATATATCATATCTCATAATGAATACACTACTATGATGAACCAAACCGGCATACATATGTACTTTTACCAAAGCCAACCCGCATACAGATCTGCAAATATTTAGTCATAACTTTGCAACTATTCCAGACATCAATCATACCTAGATCATAACATTCATACAATAAAACATGCGTCAATAATTCAGATCTAGTCTATGCATGATCAAACCACATAATGATAGTACATTCCAAGCCATATGATCCCGATTTATCATCCATCATCAACCGCATAGATGCATCCTTGATTCAGATCAAGCTAAGCATCACAAACCCATAACCAGCATACTAGATCTCACACTTCATCAGATATTCAATCCTTGCACACTTGCACCCCCCTTGGCCTAATGATCTTCTCCTTATATAGGTTTAGGCCTTTCTCAATACCATGGTCCAAAACCATGTAGAACCAATACCTAGGGTCAACACTTTGGACCAAATACCATGGACCAATACCAAAATACCATGGACCAAATACCACGGACCAAAACTTAGTTTTCCAACATGTACGTGCCTTTCCTTCTATGAACCTTTTTTGTGTACGTATACACACCTTTTGTTCTACTCATTCGCGTGAATACACACTTTCATCAAGGTTAACCTGCGTATACCTCTCTCTTGACCTGTTGTACTATGATCTGTCATCTGATTGAGTTGCCACCTGTATCACACCTCTGAGTGAGTTGCCATCAAGGACAACACCTGTATCATAATGCCAACAATTATATATTGTAATAAATTTAATAAAATCTAACGAGTTTCCTATAGTAGAATGTTATTGGTTAACAAAAGAATAAAGAATTATTTAAGAAATTGTTGAGGAATGATTAAAACGAAGTCAAGCTAACAAGAACATGAGAATAAATTACACTAAAATTCAAATAATATACTTTCTTAACAAAATTTCCCATGCATGTAGTATAAATGTCTCACTAGAAACATTTAGATAATGATATTACCTCGTCCCACCAATGAAGGGGATCTCCTTGGTATGAAGTCCCACCTAGACCTCACACTGTTTGGCATAAGAGTCCCATCTGGAACGATGGCCTAGTTTCCATTTTCTTAGAGATATGTCATAACTTTTGTTGTGAAGCACATGAGAGTGTTATGCTTGTAACTTCAAAAAGAGAGGTGAGTATGCCTAGTGAGTGCTTAATGTAACTTGTTTCTCATTTCTCTTACTGTAAAGGGAGATAGTAAAGTGAGCCTCTAGATGAGTGGTAGTAGTACCACCCACGGGGAGACACATGCAAACCAACACAGATTTTTCCAACATCCACCAGAGTATTCGAAAATGGATGAAATAGTTATTATAACCAAAGTGCAAGGGTAAACACATACACCATCCAGTGGAGTAGTCTACATCAGGGTGACAATTGTTATAAGCATGAAAAACAATAATGGTTTGTCTAATTTCTTATGGAGTAGTCTAGATTGATGAGACAATATCGATAAACAATACAACACATCTAAAAAAATGTTAGTAGTAAAATAACCAAAGTAGTTCAATTATCTTAGTACCGGTTAAGAAAACATGAATTATGAATGTTTAAATAATAGTTTTACAAACATCTACAAAACATGCATGAAAACATGTTGCCGTGAAATAGGCTTATGAATTAAGAAAAAATCCCAAGACACATTTGTACACCATACATCACTAGTCCCAATAGTGGGACATTGGAGCCACTCCTCCTCTTCAAACAACATACTATGGACTCTCAAGGATATATGGGAGGAGCTAAGGTGAAAATTCCTTTGCTTCTATAATGGGAGGGGTATATATAGCCAAGGGTGATGATTGACCCTTGTGATTGTTCACTACCCTCATGATTATTCAACTTCCGATAACTTTTCAATTCACATCACTCTTTGAATTTTGTGTGTGTCCATTGGACTTCACTTTACATTACATTTAGTTACAATGGATATGGGCCATAATTGTGATGTGGCCGAGGCAACTCATGACACAACTCAATAGGACACTACTGACATGTACTCGCTACTTGTGGTGTCCATGTCGAGTTGCTATGTTTTTGAGTGATGGATGTACTCTTGGTGTGATTTGTATTCACCTCCACATGGCATAGTGTTGTAGGGTCTTCGATGGTCTTGGTCTCACTTGATGGTTTAATGCATGTGTTCCCCTTCCCTTGTTTCTTGGTATGCTTGGTACATCCATCCAGCAACAAGAAAATCTTCTAGCATGTGATTTCCTTCTTCATCCCATTTGTCATCTCGCCATGATCTACTAGTGCAGCTATTCCTACAATTATTTCATGATTGGACGGCATCAAATCAAAAACCTCCTATTCTAGCATGATGCATTGTTATCATGTTACAGGTGACAGGGAGGGAGGACAAATCACTCAGACAACGCAGAGCATAGCTCAGGCTATAATGACGCATTTCGAGAGGACAACCTGAACTACCAAGAGGAACCCCAGTGGTCAATGGGAAGAAGGATTACGCAGTGAGAGTCACCATTATCAGCTAGAATGTGGGACCTTGAGCGGGGCGCCTTCTGCACATTTTTCAGAGGAAAGATAGAGTGGGGTTATAGAGGGATTGTTGGTTAGTTCTCCAGAGTTTCCACTTCACATGTCATAATTACCATTTTTAGAATCACTTGACTTTCAAAACCTTTAAATCATGGTAAGTGATCTTATATACATTCCCACATGATTAGCTTATAAGATAGTTAGATAATAATGTTCCATGGATGGTGGGGATGATAAATCATATTATGTTTTTTTGGACTTTATTTGAGTTATTACACGGTTTGATATATTCAATTTAAACTATAAGACAATCAAGAATTCCCCTTTCATTTCTCATCACAAACCAAGATAGAATGGTTCATCACTCCTTGTTCTTGTACAAAGAGGATTCCTTGATTTCTACTTAAAGAGATGTGGTGATCTTTCACATAGATATGTGTCTTGAGGATTTCATATTGTAATTTTCTCTTTGTTTAAATTAGAATTAGATTTGTAACTGTATTTAGGGATTTATCTTCTATTTTATTAAGTATAGAAAACTATTGTTCTAAGATCAAATTGGATTATGTGAATTAATGTTTCTTTCAATGTAAGTTTGATTTGCATGTTACTTATTTTGTTGGTTGAATATGTTATTTAGGAGATAGTGACCTAGGCTTAATAGTATAAAATTAGGAATGTTTAATAACTTGGCTAGTTCTATTTATGGTTTGGGTGTAGCTTGTTTGTAGAGAGGTAGTGACCTAGGATTAATAATCTAAATTTAGGAAGGTTTAATAACTTGGCTATAGAGGGATTGTTGGTCAGTTCTTCTTAGTTTCCAGAAGCTTAATTTACCAAAAACATTGCTTCCTTTGCAATACTTAGAATGGTGGTGTACCTCCATCAAGTAATCCATTCAAAATGAAATTAAATACTCCATACACTACGAATAGTAGAGGTAGATCTAGGAGGAATGTGGAAAACTGCATATTATCAACAATTACCTTTTCTTGAAGAAAATACAAATGTAGTTATGAAAGTACACTCAAATATGGAAAAAACTAGAAGGGATAAATGATAAGATGGGAAGCATTCCAAAAGAATAGAATGAAAATGTACAAGGTTAGGGATTAGATATAGGAATAAATCTACTAAATTCTAACGAGATCCCTCTAGAATAATATAACTGGTTAACAAAAGAATATAGAGGTCTCTAAGAAATTGTGAAGGAATGATTAAAACCAAGTCATGCTAACAATAAAATGAGAAACAATTACACAAAAATTCTTATGCTATCCTTTCTTAACAAAATTTCCCATGCAAGTAGTATAGAGGCTCTCCTTAGGACCATTTAGATACTGATATTACCTCTTTTTGAATTATTATTGCCACTTCCCACCTAAAATCAATTAACTCAATTTCCCTAATTAATGTATACTAGCAGTGCCAAGCTTGTTGCCCAAAAGCAATGGGAAATGAGGACTAGGACAGAGGCATCTGTGGATGAGATGCGGTAATATCATAAGGAAGTATGGAGGAAAAAATGTAAGTTTCAACTGTAACGCGTGAAATAAGGGAAGAGATACCATATAGTAAATCTGGACTCACCCTCACTCAGGATTCGTTTTCTTGGAAGCAAATCTCGTTGCATGATGATGGGAAAAAATAAAATATAATTCAACATACATAGTTGACTAAAATCCATGGCAATAAGAATTAACTAGATTATATAGACGACACATGAAATGAGTGGTACTCATTAAAAGCGAAGTTACTTAAAACAATAGGAAATTAGTACCATTGCCAAATTATAAGAGATAATAATTGATAATATGACAAAAAAGAAATTAATTATACTGTAAACATTAGATAAAAATAGCGCATACTTTGTTTGAAGGAAGAGAAAGCTAAACAAGGAAAATGCATAGTGTTGTGAAGCCATGAACAATGAAAACACATGAGAATCCAATTGTGATTATGACAATCAATTCTATTATCTATAGCATGCATAATACTAAATAAGAACTTATATTCCTCACAGTGAATCTATCATCATACTAATATAAATTTACGTAACATGTTACTTTCCAAGAGGAGTATATAAATTGCATGGAAACTCCCATATCATCATGAATTATAACTAAATGAAAGTTGTGCAATGAGAAAGAGAAATTAATTTATATAATTATAGTTGTCACAAATTGTGCTAGAGAAAAGGGCAATAAGCCTCTAAAAGTAACCGTTTACAAAGTTTAGGATTAACTTTGATAATAAGTAATAATAGTGTAAAAACCTGATTAGCATACAACTGCAAAAAAACTAAGAAATTTCAAGTTAATAGTCCAGCTAACGCTGAGTGAAAAATCAACTGGATTCATAATAGTCCAGTTCACATGTCGTAATTGCCATTCTTAGAATCACTCCAGATGCCATAACCCTGAGTTAACTTGACATTTTAGTGACATCGACTCCCAGTGGCTTCATAACAAGGCAAGTCAGTGACTGTAACCCTCCAGTTGCATGGATAACCCTCCCTCCCAACGACTACATCCTAGATTTCCCAGTTTTGACCATGCAACCCCAAAATTTGAGCAACCTTTTCATGGCGAGGATCCAAACCTTTACCCAAAACGTGATAGAACTTTCCAAAATGATGAATGACACAAGGACAAGGCCATTAACGCAAAACTTAGTTAAGAACTTGACCTAATGAGGCCTTACCATGATAGACATTTCATCAAACACATTGTGAACATATAATATATAGGTAATAAATGCATATTTGAACATAGGAGTCTCATACTTATTTGTTAATAATAAAGAAGGTTTGATGCCCTCTCATAACATGATATAGTCCACTTTCCATGGGTACATGCACAATAAGGTCTTTATGGACCAAAATTTATATATCTGTTACAGATTGAATCTCGCATCCAAGGAGATCAGAAGTGGTGGTGATCCAAACAATGGAAATTGCATTGCCTAGGCAAATCCAAAATTTTATTCCCGTGCGCTCTCACAAAAAAAAATCTTCACCTCAGAAATTTACAAAAAAAAAAGGAAGGACGAGGCTAGTGTAGCTTGTGCAAGAATGTAGATAAATGAGTTACACACTTGTTTCTAAACTACCCCTTTGTTGTTAAGACATTAGAGCTCATCAAGCAACGATTTAGATGTAATATGGACTGCAGAGGCCAATCCCTTGAAGAAGCTTTGAGGAGGTGGCAGGAAGTGACTCATTATAAATCGAAAAAGATTGTACCTTCGGTTTATTTCTAGGGTATTTGGTTAGCCTGAAGAAAAGAAATATTAAAAGAGATCTCATCAAAACCTAAAAGACTTGCATGCAAAATGAAGTTATTTTCCCTTATATACCACAAAAGAGTAGCCACTATAAGTAGGGTTGTGGGGGAGGAGGAAATAAACCATGAGATCCCCTAAGCCTACTTCATGGGGACTATAATGAATATTGTAGGTGAGAATGAGGAATTATTTTACATTTAATTCAACGTCGAGTTCTAAAATCTAGCATAAATCTAGAAATAGGAACTAGCAATTATGCTCAACTCCTTTCTTTAAATTTTCTTCTTCGCGTGGCACTAGAGATGGGGTATTTTTCCATTAAAACCTTTGGAGAATCTTTAAGTGTGGAAAATTAGTTCAATGTTGTCCAAAGATTCCATAGCCATATATTGTTACCCATTTTAGAAGAGATTCTTTGATTAAAATCAAATTTTGACCTTGTTTCTTGCCATCATATTTACATGGAGCGGAATTAAGTGGTAGATCGGCTCTTTAAGGACAGTGCTAAGTATGATTTGAGTTGTTGTTAGGTCATCTACCTACTATATGGGATAGTACACAAATACCAACACTAACTATTTTTTTATCTAGAACTACACAAACATAGTTACTACCATTATTTTTGCATAGATTCATAGTTTCTTTTCAATGAATAGAGTGTTGGCTAAATAAATTAAAATTATGTAATTAAAATGGTCAAGTTTTTGTATTAAACATGCATATAATAGGAGCAATTTTAATGGTCTTTTGTGTATGATAGAAATCCTAAAGTGACTCCTGTGGTGGATTATAAAAACCCTAATGATCATATGAATTTTTATTTTAGGTTTTAGGTTACAAAAATGCTCGATAGATAGTGAATGCAATGACTATGTACAATATATCTTTTTATATCTTAGTGAAAAGTTATGATTTTTCTTTGGAAAAAACAAGAAGCATTATTATTTTTTTTTTTTTTTAAGTTGGTAAGAGTAATAATAATTATGTTATTAAGTAATAACGAATATAATAATTATTAGTTGTTAGTGTAGATCAACTTATTATTATACAAGAAACACGATGATATTTAGAATACTCTATTTATTATTCCTAAATAGAGTTCTATAGTTATAAATACCTTATATTTTGGGTTATTAGCTTATTTTTGTTAGCCTCACTCTCTTAAAAACAATTATAAATCCAAATAAAATAATTATTGTTTTGAGGCTTCTGCGATCAGTGCTTTGTGTGTTGTTTTCTTCCAGAGTTTTCGCATCCATGATTTGTTTGTATCGATGTTTCGAGCCCTCGACCATGGAACATAAAATAATTCATTAAATTAAATCATGAGAATTAGTTTCTCAAATTAAGGAGTTTAGTTAGGAGGAGAGATTCTCTCCAACTAGTTCTCCTAAGTTAGTGTGTAGTTGAGAATTTGTCTCAACTAAGTTGGTCTAAGATAGACGCACTATCTTAAGACCACTTGCTCATGTATTTAAATGTATTTCTAAATTCGTTAAATAAGAGAGAATTACATGAGTGTGAGAGGCCACATGATGGCTCTCTGCCTTTTCTGCCATGTCTAGTTTTTCTATGTGTCTGCTAGTTTTATTATATATTTATTTTATGTGTGTGAGTATTTTATTTTAGTGTGTTATGGATGTGTGAGTTTTCAACATGTGGTATCAGAGCATATGGTGATTCTGGGTGTATGTGATGTTTTTCAAGAATGAATTGTGCGTTATGTAAAGTCGTACAATCTGATTCATGGGATTTGTTACTCGAAGGGTATTTTGATCATCATTATATGAGTTTTCCTTAGCTTTAGTTTCCTAAATCACAACTGGTGCTCTGAGAATCCAGAAGCACATATTTCACCTAAATCCAGACTTCTCATCTATTTCCTCTGTCACTTTGCTTTTTCAGACCTCTTCTACGAGTCCACTGGCAGTATGATGCTCCAGGCACCATTGATCAATGTTTTGCAAACACTCTTCGGGTTGATTTATTATCAAGTCTAGTCCCTTAACCATTTTGACAAGTTCTCCATCAGTA
>APFE030587389.1:13199-33205 GCA_000404065.3 Pinus taeda | reverse complement strand
AACAACTATTATCTTTAGAAGAACAGAAAAAATGTGTCACAAATATGTTGGGTTATGACTTTGACATCATCTATAGAAAATGAAAGCAAAATTTTGTCACAGATGCACTCTCAAGAAAGGATGAGGATGTGGAAGCATTGTTTTGTGCTATTTCTATTATCCAACTAGATTGATAAACGACGAAAGGGATGAATGGAAGAAGGACAAAGAAGTATGGCCACTTATTCAAAAGTTGCAAAAGCTCCCAATTCAAACAATATTGCCAAAAATTGAAGAGGAAGGAAAAATCAAATTGGAACCTGGAGCAGTCACAGAAATAAGAACCCTACAGCTAGGAAATCGATCAATTTCAGAGTATCTCATCAAGTGGAAGAACTTACCCGCTGAAGATTCCACATCGGAGGACAAGAATTTTATATAGACGCATCAAGAACTACTCAAGCGTTGAGGACAACACTTTTTGAAGGAGAGGGGCATGTTAGGCCCCTATACTACTAGTGTAACCCCTTATGTTATTAGTACAACCCGCTTATTATATTGATGTACCCATGTAGTGCCCATATTGTTACTATTGTGCCCCATAGAAGCCCACTATTGTTATTATTGTGCCCTTATATTATTATTGTTATGTCGGCTTTGATTATATTATGACCCCTTAGATTCCTATATATAGAAAGGAGGTCTTTTCATTTGTATCATCCAAGAATTATTCATTTGTGTAATGTAAAGGAGGTTGCCCACTCGAAGAGGCTGAATTCTCAAGCGTTCAACTACTTTTCTATCTTTTTGTGAGCTGGTTTCATAACATAATTTCCTTCACAATTTAGACTCCCATGTTTGGTAGGTTTGGGTATCCTATATCAGCTCTGTCTTTTGGGAGGGTTATAATATCTATGTAGACAAGATATTTAAGATCTATTATCTAAGACTTGTTACTTTTATTGAGTTACATTAGATCTATATCTATGGAGGTTACTTTTATTGACTTATATTATAGCACTATGTTCTAGAATATTTGTTTTAAATTTTATATTACTTAAAAATAAAAAAATCAAAATAAAAATTATAAAATTACAAATTATAAATATAAAATAAAAAAAAATTGTTTATTCCATTGAAATTTGGGGTTAACTTATATCCATCCTTGACACCCTTCCCCTCGCCCGTATCCATGAAAAAACATGCAAAATAGCCCAAGTTGTTCACAAGTTGTAGGATTTTGTATGCAGTGTATTAATTTCTTCAAAAAATAGAGATTTCCCCTTTTTCCCACTTATCATTTGAAAGTTGACATCATTTTACTTTCCTCCCTTGATTTTCTCCTTGGGTTCACCATGAAAAATTGCTTTAGTTACTAATTTACCTCACATCTTCTTTACCCCTTTATTTTCCATTCATTCATTTTTTCAAAGTTATAAAGTATAATGAAATGGATATAGAATTGTATCTCAGGTTTTATTAAAACTGCCATCTTATTTTTTGAGTTTTACACTTTCACTTAAGACCTTCAATAAATGGAAGCAAACCTCAATGCAATATGTAGGATCAAACATTGAGGCTTTGTGAAACTGAACCAATTATTTCTGCGTAAAGGCTACTTCTATTAAAGAAGAGAAAAAAAAGTATATATATATATATATATATATATATATATATGTACAAAGAGGTCAAGACCTCAGAGGGGGCTGAAGCCTGCCCTCAACCAGATATCCTGATACACATAAACACCTTTGCCAGTCATCCTGGGATTGAGAGACCTTGAGACATATTTTTTAAATCCCTTACAGACAAAAGTGTGAACCAGAGATATGTTTATCACTACAGTACTATCAACTACTATGGCTTTACTGATAAACATTCTACCCTGATAGCCATATGCAAAATTAGACAAAAACAATGGCTTGGTGAGCCATGACCTGATACAATTCATAGGACTATAATGGCGTGCATCGCTTCTAAACCAAGAGCTGAAGCAAAACAGAGTTACCATTATCCAGAGAGCATAACAGAAAAAGAAAAGACCAGAAGAGAGATTGCCATCAGTGGGCATTGTACCAAAATCATCAAACATGTTTCTGAGAGTCAAGAGCATCCCTTTCCACATGGCGAGGAGAAACCAACTTCGTGACGACCGCATTATCTTCATCTCCCATGTCGCCGCCACCTGGAGGAGTTTCCAAATTCGGAATTCCACCAGAAGGATGCTCCGGCTCACCTGCATGCACATTGCGCTGTGTAGAGTCCACTGGAGGCTGAGGAGCTTCAGGCTCGTTACCTTCTTCCTGCATATTATCACCATTGAACACGACACCAGCCACCTCTCTCTGAAGAACGCTATCTTCCTGAGACTGAGACGTAGTGGTATGGGCAGAGCTGCTAGGCTTGTCCTCCTCCTCAGCAAGGATCACTGTAATACTGGCTGACAAAATGGGCTTATTGAGCCTACTGTGGAATTTGAAGCGGGTAGTTTGGAAGGAATTGTGCGGGAGGGGCCTGCCATGACCAGAAGGTGGAGAGGACAGGGAAGCAGAGGCCAGAGGGACTATATTCTAGGGAACGGATTGAGAAGTGCGACCTTGATTGCCAGTGGTGCCTCGATGGCGAGAAACTCCATGATGTCGAACCATTTTCGAATTAACAGAGAGGCCAGGGACGGGAATTAGGCGGGACCAGATGGGAAAGGGCCGAGAGCAGGCGAACCAGGCCAAAACCAAAAACCAGATGAGCTTCCTAGCAGCCAGAACGAAGCAGGGGTGCGAGAAGAATAGCAGACGGATATAGAAGGAGCCGAGGAGGGCGATTGCATGAGCCAAAAGCCAAGCCATGGATAAATCACCCTGTGCGGCCTCTCGAGCTGAGTGCGAATTCAATACCAAATGCCTGACCTTAATTTTGTACTCTGTAGTATTCATTTCATATGCGGTGAATTTGTGGGATCCGCGTCCGTGAGCCAGGTGCAGGGACAGCTGCCGGCAGGGAGTAACTCCGCCTTTAATGGGCTACAGTGACACCCGCATCTGGGTATTTCTCTGATGTTTGTCCCGTTGCTCCCATGTGTTCATTTTTCCAAAGTTATAAAGGACATGAAAGTTGTATCTGGGGTGCTATTATAACTGCCATCTTATTTTCTGAGTTTTTATTTTCACATAAGACCTTCAATAAATGGAAGCACATCTCAATACAATATGTAGGATCAAATTTTGATGCTTTGTGAAAATGTTCCAACTATTTATTCTTTATATTTCTTGAATTTTAATGGATTGGGTCATAATGATGGACCATGTTTCAATGCTTTTTTATTTGTCTATTTGGATAATTATGGTAGAATACTAAAACTATAATTTGTTACATGGTTTCTAGATAGTTAGCTTAGGATTGAATTTTTCAATCAAATTACTTAATATGGTAGTTAGCTTATTCAACATAAAACTGATTCTTATGGTGTTGATGTATAGGGAGATGTTCTGTACCTATTCCTTGAGATAAAGAATGCTATCACAATGTCAGGAGACATTGGTGTGGAAAAGAACATTAATCATGAGCCACCTGACAACATTTAGGAATTACTTTAGATGAAGAGTTTCATATTTCTTATCCTTATGTTTCTCACTATGATAGGTAGGTGAGGAAATTTATATCTTATTAATGTGATTTTGTAAACATGTGTTTGGAAGTGAAGGATGTTTCATTGGGGTTATTGTTTAATTAGAACTAAAAGTTGACTTCTTGAAATCTCGGTAATTTCTATATAATTATGATCTCACTTTAAGTATATGATTCTTATTAATACATGCATTTCTTACAACCTTTGTCCACATTTTCTCTTCTATTTTATTGATATTTACACGCTCAATGAGCCAATACCTAAATGGGTAGGACATGTACTCTCCTTAGGGTATGTATAGGTCAGCTAATGGGGTTTTACCATTCACCCTCCCCATTGTGATCATGTCAAAGTCCCAGGTTATGGTGATTGCAATATAGAGTTCTCAAAGTGGTTGGCATGAACCTCATAAGCCATGCTAAGAACATGGGTGCATAACAAACGCATAATTATGTTCAAGCTCCGAGTCTCACCAACTCTAAATCAAAATCAATTTGCACTTTTCAAACTTCATCTTGTCAAATATAAATGAGACAATTTTTTAGTAAATGGTTTTGTGAAAATTTTGAGTGACATTAGGATTAATTGGTAAAATTTTATAGAAGAAAATTGTGATGCAGTGAAAGAACAAATGCATTCCTTGGGATTTTGATTAATGCATCTTTTCTTTGTAAAGCAAGTTGTTAATATTGAAAGAATGTTTCAGGAACCTAGAAAGATCAACATTATTTGTTTTCTTGTTTTAAATTTGTTAGTTTGAAATCATGTGCATTTCTCCCTTTATCATCATCTTCAGGGCACACTTTAAAATAACAACATTTTTTAGTAACAACAACTTGATGATGTTTAGGAGCACTAGTATGAACAAAATGCTAATAAGGGTGGCATTTTTCTTGTGTAAATCTTGAGATTTTTTTATTTTTTTTTTGCCTGACTTTTTCCTTATGCAAATAAATCAAGTTTCTTAATCTTCATTCCTTTTTCTCATTATGTCATCGTTGTCATCTATTTCAATTTTATAGATATTTTTCTGCACACTTTCTTCTTACACTGTTGTGTTGTATATGCAGATATACAAGATTCATGAGAGTTGCCAAAAAGGGGATCTTCATCTTTACTAGGCATTGAATTTTCCTCTTGAGTAGAAAATGTAGAAGGTTCTTCTTGATAAGTTGCTTGTAGAAACTTTCTTGATCCACTATAATGAAAATTATTGGCTTTTTGGATTAGATATTAGTCAGTTTGGTGTAATAAAAAATGGAGAGCTAGAAATATGGTATGCTAATTCACCACTTGGCCCTTAGAACGTGTGACTTATTTTGCATGATTATGCCTAAGTTTTTTTTTGAAGGTTGAATACTAAGTTCCTATGGTGTTCTTTTCTATAGTGACATTGTATTTTCTTTCTTTATACAGGTCATCTTGCCACATGGTGGCCATTATTTCCCAACTAAAGAAAACTTGTTCGAGTTTCTATTAGGGATTCCTATGGTTTTTAATGTTGTGATTATTTCACCTCATGGTTATTTTGGGCAAGAAAATGTTTTAGGAATGCCAAACAAGACACTGGTGGACAGGCAAACATTTTTTTTTTTGTAATTGCAATGTCCATTCCATGATATCCTCTCTTTATTGTTTGATCGTATTTTAATGTTTCTTTTGATTTTGTTTTTTCTTTTAACTATGAAAGTAAAAATTCTTGGTATCATATCCACTTAAACAACAACCAAATCTTGAACATGAAATTAGTATTACACTTAATTGATTTAAATCATGTTAGTTGTTTTGTGTTAAAATATTTTTATGGCTATTAGAAAAGTTTAATTTCATGTTGTTATTTAAGCACATGCTGTTTATATACTTGACCAAGTTCACGTGTTAGAGAATGAAATGTTGCTGCGAATAAAATACAAGCATTAGACATCACACCTCAGATTATTTGTTTTCACAAGTTATCTACAACTTGAAACTTTTAGCATGTAACTTAGTTGACATGATTGTGCCTAAGCTTTCCCTGAAGGTTGAATACCAAGTTACTAAGGTCTTATTTTCTATGATGGAAATTTATTTTTTATGTTTATACAAGTCATTTGGCCACATAGTGGCTATTATCACCCAACTAAAGAAAAATTATTCGAGTTTCTTGCTTTTAAGGGGAAAAATGGATTTGAGATTGTTGATGTTGAGGTATATGTCATATAAATCCTTTATAGTCTACTTTAGTTTATATTATAGTGTTCATCGTCTTTCATGTCTTATACTTTATATTGTATCTTATTTTGTTTTCAGAAACGGAACTCAAAATTGATGGTAAGAAGCAGGAATTGAAGAAAGAGGAGAATAATAGCACTAGAGCGAAAAATGAAAAAAGAGAGAGAGAGAAGAGAATCGGTCTAGTCATACCCTTTGAGCCAATATCCCGCATAAGACACACACATAGAGACTGATAGTCAAGTATTCAGAGTTGGTGAATTCACCTGCAATGCCTTGGCAACACAATGATAATTTTTTGAAGTGATGAAACAATATTTCATGTGTAAATTGTATTCCAACCAATATTAAGTTGGAAACTCATATTGTCATACTTTACATTTCATATAATATATTTTTTGTGGTTGAAATTATTTATAGTTGCACTTGATATTGTTTAGTATTGTAATTAACATATGTAACTTTGTATGACATTTTTTAAATTCAGTCGCAAAGCCATATTAATTAATTTATGTTGATTAATAATGAACGCATAAAATCAATCTAAAATTAATAAATTAGTAGTTTATAATGATTAATGATAAACACAAGTGAAAACAAATATGACTAAATTAGTCATTTATAATGATTATTAATGAAAGTAAATGAAATGAATATAACTACTAAATTAGTTGTTTATATAATGAATATGAAACTACCAAGAAAATATAAATGACTAGTGTAAATTATAAATTTGTGATTACAAATGACGACTAAAATTTTCATATATATGACTATTAGTCGCTTATTTACAATATCTTATAACACGGCTGAAATTTAGTCATATTTCTTTGGTCATTAAATAGTTTCAAGTGATGACTAAACTTTGCATATATATGACTATTAGTAGCTAATTTACAATATCTTATAACACGGCCGAAATTTAGTCATATTTCTTTAGTCATTAATTGGTTTCAAGTGATGACTAAATTTTGCATATATATGACTATTAGTAGCGAATTTACAGTATCTTATAACACGACCAACATTTTGGTCATATTTCTTTTGTCATTAACTGGTTTTCTAGGGTGATTATATAATGATATATTTTGTTGTATATTTGGTCATTAATTGGTTGTCTAGGGCGATCATATAGTAATATATTTTGTTGTATATTTGGTCATTAATTTTAGCAGTTAATGACTAAATCAATGACTAAATTAATGACTAAAGTAATGACCAAATTTATGACTAAATATACTACTAGACGATAAAATTGAGACAATCAATTAATGAGTAAGCTAAAAACAACTAAAAGTTGGTTGTGTTATAAGATATTGTAAATTAGCTACTATTGGTCACTTGTTTATATGTAAATTTTAGTTAATTTTTTTAGTAATTAATACTAATGTCTCAAGGAGAAAAAGGCCAAGATTTAGAGACTTATTAATGGATTACTGATTCCATTAAAACACAATATTGAGTCTAATGAGCCTAGATCATTGGAGGAGGCCATCTGAAAGATAAAGAATTGCGATGATCAATCGAAGTGCAGATATGAGACTAAGACATACTGGAAAGATAATGAAAAGAACAAAGGAAAATAAGAAAAGAAGCGAGTAAGACCTGAGGATGCAGGTAATAAAGAGAATGTTATTCCATCTAGGAAGTTCAATCCAACTGACAAAGGGCAGGGACTTCGATTTGAAGAGAAGAATAAGCATGAATGTTAGAAGCCTTTAAAGTGTTGGACTTCTAGAAAATATCATCACAGGAGAGAATGTTCACAACATCAGGGTGGTAGACCATATATCTATAATGCTTAGGAGGCAAAGATAGTGGGAGATGTTGGGTAGAGTATTCCTAAGATCTATGTAGCGCTAGATAATAGACATGCAGATCATTAGAAATATATCATTGAGATGGACGATAAGCTTTGTGATCAAGTTGTTTCTATTTTGATTTACCCTGGATTTAATTATAGTTATGTTAATCCTGACCTGGTGGATAAGTGTGGCTTGAATAAAGAAGTGCACGCAGAGTCTTGGTTAGTGCAGTTTTCTACAGGTACAAAGAAGTGAGTTCATCACTAGATAAGAGCTTGTGCATTTGACTTGAATGGCATGCATACCTCAACACATTTGCATGTATTACGGTTGGGAACATACAATATTTTGTTGGGCATGGATTGGTTGTATCTTCATAGAACCAAGGTGGATTGCTATGATAAATCCATTGATTGCTTGTATGACAATGGGGAATAAATATTTTTGTAGGGTAATAAGAAAGCAACATCAGTTAGAATGGTGACAACTATGTGGGCCAAGCGTAGTGGTAGGAAAGGGTGTGTGTTATTTATAGTGCACATTTCTAGTGACAAAGGTAAGGAAGTTGAGGTTGCAGATGTTTTGAGCAGGTACCCAGTTCTATAGTAGTTTCAGGATGTATTTCTTGCAGATATTTCAGAGTTTCCAGCTCATAGGTAATTAGATTTTTCTAATGAGTTGGTGCCAGGGCCAACTCCGACGTCAGAGGCATCGCATAAGATGAGTAGACCTGAGTTGGTAGAGTTGAATTTTCAGTTGAAGGAAATGTTGGACAAGGAATACATTAGGCCAAGTGTATCACCATGGGGCACATCAGTACTATTTGTGAAGAAGAAAGATGGTACTCCTAGGTTATGCATTGATTACAAAAAGTTGAACAAAGTAAGTATCAAGAACAGGCATCCATTACTGAGGATTGATGACTTTTTTATAAGAAGAGCTTCGGCGTAAATCACATGAAAAGGACAATTGTCCTTTTCATGTGATTTGACAATTGTCCTTTTCATGTGATTTACGCCGAAGCTCTTCTTATAAAAATGACCGATCACAGAAGCCTCAATTATACGATTGATGACTTGTTCTAATAGTTGAAGGGAGAATCAATTTTCTCAAAGATTGATCTGAGATTTAGATATCGTCAAGTACACATTAAAGAAGAGGACATATACAAGATAGCTTTCCGGATCAGGTATGGGCATTATGATTTTGTTGTAGTTCCATTTTCTTTAATGAATGCTCCAGCTACCTTTATGTGGTTAATGAGTAGTATGTTGCATCTGTACTTGAATAAGTTTGTTATTGTGTTCATTGATGATATATTGGTATATTCTAAAAATGAAGAAGAGCATGCCGAGAATTTGGCAGCAATATTGAGGTTGTTGAGAGAGCATCAGTTGTATGTTAAGATCAACAAGTGAAATTTATTTCAGACTAATGTACATTACTTGGGACATGTTGTCTCCAAGGAGTTCACAACAGTGGATCCAGAAAATGTAATAGCTATCATGGAGTGGGAAGCTCATAGGAATGTGGATGAGGTGAGATATTTCATGGGGTTAGCAAGCTATTACAGGAGGTTCATCAGGAAGCTCTTGCAAATTGCTTATCCTATCACATCATTGCAGAGGAAAGCTAAGAAGTTTGAATGGACAACAGAGTGTTCAACTAGTTTTGAGCAGCTCAAGCCGTTTTTGACACATGTACTAGTGTTAAAGATTTCATATCTAGACAAAGAGTTTGTAGTATGTACAGATGCTTGCAAGAGAGGACTTGGAAGAGTTCTTATGCAGGATGGATAGGTGGTATGCTATGAGTCATAAAAGCTAAATGAGTATGAACAAAACTACCCGACATATGATCTTGAGTTCGCAACAATCATACATGCATTGAAGATGTGGAGGCACTATCTACTTGGAAGGAGGTTTGTATTGATGAGTGGTCATAGTGGTTTGCGTTTATATTTGACCAACTGAATCTGCTTAGCACGCAAGCTTGGTGGTTGACCACGATCAATGAGTTCAATTTTTAGATCAGGTATATCAAAAATAAAGAGAACGGGGTGGAAGATGCTCTTAGCATATAGATATAAGTAAATCACATAACAGCTATGAGCTCCTACGGAACAAATTTAAAGGATAGGATCCTCCAGGTAGGTCAGCAGAATGATAGGTATGTGGAGATTGTGGATAGGTTGCAGTAGAGTACAGGTACAAGTATAGGTAGTGGTATAGGTACATGTATAGGTACAAGTCATGGTATAGGTATAGGTACATGTCATGGTATAGGTATAGGTACAGGTAGTGGTATGTGTACAACTATGGGCAGTGGTACAGGTACAAGTACAAATGCAAGTGCACAGGATGAGGATTATCGTCTCACGACAAATGGATTGGTTAGATTTAGAGATAGGATATATGTACTAGATAGAAGTGAGTTCAAGAAAGTGATCTTGAGGGAGTTTCATGTGAAACCATATTTAGGTCACCCAGGATATCAAAAGACACTGGAAGAAATGAATAAATTTTATTATTGGTTGAATTTGAAGAGAGATGTAATAGAGTTTGTGGCTAGGTGCTTGGATTGTCAGCAGGTGAAGGCAGAGTGTAACATCTAAGTGGAAATATATAGCCAATTTCGATTCCAAAGTGGAAATGGGAGGTAATTTCTATGGAATTTATCACATGTTTTCTGAGGACAGTGAGACAGCATGATTCCATCATGGTAGTGCTAGAGAGGTTGACAAAGGTAGCACACTTCATTCGAGTGAAGTCTACATTCTCAGCGAGTGATGTAGCACATGTCTTCATCATGGACATGGTCAGATTGCCTGGATATCCAAAGAAGATTGTGTCAGATAGGGATGAAAAGTTCACTTCCAATTTTTGGAAAGATTTCTTTTGCAGGTTTGGGAATAGAGCTGGCCTTCAGTACAACTTATCATCCGCAGATAGATGGACAGATAGAGAGGGTCAAGAGGATATTAGAGGACATGTTGAGGATGTATGTGATGTATCAAAAGTGGAAGTGGGAAGAGTACCTTCCACTGGTAGAGTTCTCTTACAACAATGGGTACCAGGATTCACTGAGGATGAGTCTCTTTGAGGCCTTGTATGGGCGAAGTTATAATACTCCCATCTGTTAGAGTGATCCAGTTAATAGGGTGTTGATTGGACCAGACATGTTGGCAGGCATGGAGCAATAAGTGTAGGTAATCAAGAAGAATTTGAATGAAGCACGAGACAAGAAGAAGAGCTATGCAGATTAGAATAGGTTGTTCAAGGAGTTCCAGCTTTGAGAATAGGTGTACTTGCGCATCAAACCAAAGAAGAGCTCCTTGCATATTGGATCATGTGCCACACTTGCACCCCAATTTTGTGGACCTTTCAGGATTGTTGAGGGGATTGGGCCAGTAGCATATCGACTTGCACTATCTCCAAGAGTGAAATTTCATGCTCTTTTCCATGTTTCATTTCTTAAGAAGTATGTTAAAGGTGTTGGTGATGTGATTAACTGGTATATATTGAAGGTGGATCTAGAAGGAGATTTCCAACTAGAACCATAGTGCATTTTGCAAAGAAAGATGCTCATGCTCAGGAACCAAGCAATCAAGTAGGTTCAAGTGTAATGCAAGCACTTTGGGCTTGATGAAGCTACATAGGAGATGTCGAATCAAATGCGGGCTATGTATCCTTCCTTATTGGCTAATTGAGCGGATATTTTGGTATATGTATTGGTATATGTTTTGGTACATTTTTTGGTGATGTTTAGTATATGTACATATGTATATGGATGTAAATACTTCCATGAGCTTTGTTATAAATCTCCAATAAGCGGTATGGTTGTCATGTCATTATGATGTTATACTTGTTATGTTGTCTTATTGGTTGCTTCTCAACAGGATGATCATTGAAAATATTGCAATGAGCTAAGATATAAATACCTATGGGTAGTATGTTTTTCTTATAGAAAACTTGTTGGTTGTAGGTGTTGTTGAACACCAAGGATGGTGTTCGCCCAAGAGGGAGGGTTATGTAACAACCCTGGCTAAAAATCCATGTAAAAGTTAATAAAGGAAAAATAATAACCATAGTTGATGGGACACTTATTCCAAGCTGAATGTTGGGAAAAAACATAGTGATGGGGATCACTGGTGATTGATTGATAGCTAAGGAAATTGGAAAAATAATGACAAAGGCTTTGGAAAGGAAAATGGCATTTTGGAACATTTATATATGAAAATAATGGGAATTAGGAGAAAAGGGAGGTGAAAGGTCATAGGTTGCATGTGAGGTGGAAAATGAAGGAAAATAATGGAAAATGAAGAAAGTAGAGGCCTCATTAATAAAAAGGCTTCTGTGGATCAGTTCACAAGACTTTTTCAGTTCAATTTTGAGGTTTTCTCTTTATTTTCTCTCTCTAATACTCTTGGACACTTAAAGTTTTCTTAGAGCACTCTTGGAGGAGTGTGGCATGCTTGGAATTTTGGAGCAAAAAGGAAAAGGAAGAGAAGGAAAGCACAAGAGGAAATCGGGATCAACAGCTACAATGTGTTTTTCTTGTAGGTACCAAGTTGTATGTATGTTTTCCTCACTACTTTTGGCATGCATGGCATATGCATGTGGTTATTTGGTCATGATTTGTCATTGGCATGGAGGATTGTCTGGATTGACAGTGGATTTGCCTTACCTTTCCATTTCTTAGATAGTCATGGTGTTGTGGGTTCACTTTTTTGTTTTCTGGTTGCTTCTCATGATTCCCTTAGCTTGGATTAAGTTACTAGTTTCTGGAACCCCTATATCAACTTGGGTTGAGTTACTAGTCCTGGAAGCCCTAGTTGGACAAACTCCTTGGCATCCCCGCGGAAAATATGGGTTGAGTCACTAGTCCTAAAAGCCTTGGTTGGAACAAACACTCTATAGCCCTAGAAGGCTTGCGTAGAGACCAATCTGATGATGGTTTTTGGATATACGACCGTGAGGTGGAATCACTATTTGATGGGTTGAGGTGGTTTGGCCTCTAAAAGCCCTGGATGGTTTTGATTAATGTGTTTTTTGAGATCCCACATTCATTCTTGGAATATGGCATGGGGGTGACTTACTGAAGAGAAAATTGGCTCAGCCATGTCTACGATCAGGTGGTTGGTGGAAGTCCCACAATTGGTTGGCCTTTCAACCATTAATATCATGTTATTTCTCATTTTTATTTCATGAGTATTATACTGGTTTATATGTGGATGATATCATTGTGATTTCCTTATTATTTTTGTTGCTAGTATGTTGGTTATGAACATGTATTATGGCAGTGGCTATGTATGGCTCTCATCATGTTTTTACTTGTAAATGGATGAAAAATGTATCTATGGCCTAATGTATGAAACTGTAGCTAATGTGTTGAGTTATCAATGCTTCTTAGAAATTATCATATGAGTATAAGACCCTTGTGTTAAGATCTGTTGTTTAAAAATGTAGATTACATAATTGTGACATTTGACGAAATTCCTCTCATGGCTAGTAGGGGTTCAGTCAGGTCCTTATTCAAGTAGTTGTATTTGTATCATTATTTTGTTGTTATCTTGCAATTTTGAAAGTTTCATTGAGTTCTTTGCAATGACCTGGGCTCTGGGCCTGAAAGAGTGGCTCAAATATCGGAGACGCAGGCACAACACTGGGCAAAAAAGTCCCTGGACGCATGTATACCCATGTTATGGGAGTGTCTAGTGCCTCCTGGACACATGCTTGTCCATATCAAGGGAGTATTCGAGGGTTTAATTGTCTAAAAACTTAGTTGGTCTTAGTAGTTAGTTACTTAAGTAGTTGGGATGGCTCCTATTTCTATTGCTGATGTGGAAGGTTTGTATGGTGTGTTTCCATCGATTCCACTTCCTTAACTGACACATAGAGAGTTAAATCAAATCATAGTAACTTCTCATCACATGTTAACCCTAGTTGGTCAGTTACTTGGGTAGATGTGGGAGGAGTGTGTTACAACACCTCGGTTTTGTGGACCTTTCAATATTCTTGAAAGGATTGGACCAGTAGCCTATCGACTTGCACTACCTCCAATAGTGAAAGTCCATGATGTTCCCTGTCATTGCTTAAGAAATATGTTAATGATGTTGATCATGTGATTTATTGGTCTATATTACAGGTGGAACCATATGGAGAATTCCGGCCAGAACCTTAGTCTATAATAAAGAGAAACATTTTCATGCTCTGAAACAAATAAATTGAGTAGGTTAAAGTGTAGTGGAAGCACTTTGGGCCCAATGAAGCTACATGGGAGATGTCGGATTAGATGCGGGTTATGTATCGTTTTATATTCGTTGGTTGAGAAAATGTTTTTGGTATAAGCTTTGGTGTGATGTTTTGGTATATGTACATATGTATATGGATGTAAATACCACCATGAGTTGTGTTATAAAGCTCCAATAAGTGGTATGGGTGTCATGTCATTATGGTTGTCATGTTCGTTTTCTTTTTAGTAGGTTGAATATTGTAGATACTACATCGAGCTAAGTTATAAATCTCCATGGGTAGTATGTTTTTCTTGAAGCAATTTTGTTAGTTGTAGGTGTCATTGAACACCGAGGACGGTGTTCCCCCAAAGGGGGGGTCCTATAATAACCCTATTGGAAATTCCATGTAATCAAAGTTAATAAAGGAAAAATAATAACCACGATTATGGGACACTTATTCCAAGTTGAATGTTGGGCAAAAAAACATCCTAGTGTGGGTGTTCATTTAGTTTATTATGGCTAAAGAAAATGGAAAAGTTATGGCAAAGGCTTTGGAAAGGAAAAGAGGAATTAGTTGGCATTTTATTTATGAAAATAAATGAAATTAGGAGAAAAGTAAGGTGAAAGGTTACAGGTTGCATATGAGGAGGAAAATGAAGGAAAATAATGGAAACTTGAAGAAAATAGAGGCCTCATTAATAAAAAGGATTTTGAGGATTAGTTGGTACCTTTTGCCAGTTCATTTTTGGAGCTCTCCCTCTATTCTGTCTTTCTCACACTCTTGGACACTCAGATTTTTCTTGTAGCACTTTAGCCTTGGATCAAGGTAAGAAAAAAAGGAAATAGGAAGCAAAGATCAAGCAGCTACAATGAGATTATTTGCAGGTATCAATTTTCATGTGTGATTTCCTTGCTAGTTGTAGCATGCATGGTTATACATGTGTGTTATTGGTTCTCTTGTTTTCATGGGTGGTGATTCCCATCAATAGGTACATTTTTAAGATCAATATGTCATTGTATAACCTTCAAACTATCCTTCTCTTACATTAATTCAGAGTTTTTGTTATACTATCCTTAGTAAGAGGAGTAAAAGGTGTTAGTCATAGTATGTGGCTTAAAGTGGTTTAATTGAAGGACAATGAAGCATTTTTTAGGCTATTATTATGCAGCGGCTTAATGGAGACAACTAGGAGAGAATCTAGGGGGTTTGTCCACCTCTTTAACTCCCTCAAATCGGCTTGGGATCATCATATCCTCTCTCACCAGTTCGAGTTCATTGGCAGTCGAGTGACTCCTAGTCCAAGTGAAGATCAAGAGGGACAAGATCCACCATTCTCAAGATCAAGGAGGGAACCACTCCTAATTTCAAGGGAGCTACTTCAACTGCCCTTTTGTATAAATAAACTAGAAGAAGAGATCATTAGGATTCAAAAATTTTTGTGCAGTTAAGTATAGCTATTGAACTTCAAGCTTGACATTATTATTTTGAACTTTTATGTGATGTATTAGACCTACACTTTTTGGTAATGAGAATTTGGATTGTAAGTTGCATCTGATTTAGTTTCATAGGGCTAAGACCCTTGGGTTTGGGCCCAACCTAGAGGCTTTGGTCCCTCTTCTTGTACTTATGTTTCTTCTTTATTTTAACCAATTCATAGTTTTTTGCATTTCAATAGAGATTAATCTATAAAATCATGTGGTTGTAGCCTCTACATCACCTATCTTGTGGAAGAATGAGTGGAAGGACTCACAACCACAACCCAAAAAGATTGTGTTTATGATTTCTTAGAAATATATTAGTGTTAGTTGTCTTGTTTTACATTTTCTTTCTATAGCTTAGAATTCAATTTAGTGATTATATCAGTGGTATTACATGAATTAGATTTTATTTAAATTCAATTAATCTTTTCCATCATAAATTATTTCATTTTGTTAATGATAAATGGATGCATGCAAGTGATTGATTGCAGTGATGGTTGATCTGCAGGGAAGGGCACCTTCACCGCTTCCATCCTAAGCTCCTTCATCTTCTCCATCCACTTCCAAACTCTATCCCAAAACCTTGTTTTATAAGCCATTATGCCTAGTACACCGAGAGCACTCACCCTAGTGCAAGCACAAGACAGGCCTCTGAGAGGTCCCAAGCTTGGCTAGGGGCTCAAACCAACCTCCTTCCATTTTCCTCAACTTCCATCCACCTCTCCATACCCTAAAGGCAATGTTTTCACCTTCAAAAACCACTCAGATGCCCTCCTATAGAATTACAGGCGTGCCTGTAGCATTACAGGCCTCCTACAGAAATAACTTTATATAGAAAACTTGTAACAGCATCTTTCTTCATCAGTTTTGATCCCCACTGCAACTTTGACTTAGCATAGATGCATAATGACCCCCAACTATGATTTTATGATCAGGGAAATTTTCTAAGCCACTCCAACCCTTCATTTTCATCACTACAAAAGCATAGTAGATTTAGTTTCTTTATCATGCAAGTAGGTTACTAATTTATGAGAAACCGTGAACTAGCTAGATGGTACATGTAATTCTGATTAGTTGTTTGATGAATTATGCAAGTAAATTAACTTCCTTTTTGCAAGTATATGAGGTAAATTTTTTATGAATTCTGTAAGATAACATAACTTTATTTCTATAAGTAGATTATCCTTTGTCCTTTCATGAATTGATTAATTAGCATTTACAAGTTGAGTCAATGGAATTTCTATTTTCATGGCTAGAAGAAATTTCCCATTGTACCTTTATTAGAAAGCTTTCATTCTAATTCAGTAAGAGGAAGGGTCTTTGAGCACTTTTTGATCTAATGTCATAACTAATGGTGACATGAGTGGAATCATATCTATTGTGCATATAACACTATCACCTCGAAGTTTGTATGAACCTCGAGTTGATAATTTGGGTTGAGGAGCCCTTTGGAGTTGCAACATTTTTGGTGCAATACCAGGGCTCACCACTTTTTGTCGCCAATTTCAGGGAGGGGTCTAAGTAGATTTTGCTTCTACTTAAGCATTTTTTTGTTTTGCATACAATTTTTAAAAAGTAAGAAAAAAAAAACTTTCACACCTCGTAGGAGTAGAGATATTCAAGGAAAATTGTTACCAAAAAGACCCACACCCTCAAACAGTGAACCTTCACTCTTCTTTGGTGACTGTGAGCTTCACTCTCTGATTACAGGGGAGTTAGAAGACCCTCTAGGTGAGGAACCTGAAATTTTTGAAGAACCTATTGGGGAAGAAAAATAACCCCCTTCACCTACCCAAGCTCTGGTCGAAAGCAGGGACAATGAGGTTTTCCCTAGTAGAGAGACTAATGGAGAGGCTAGAATGGAGAAAATAAGCCCTACTTCCCTTCCACACTTCGATGGCTTAACCTCTGAGGATCCTAATACCTTCATGTTCGAATTGGTTGTTGTCTCCAGGACCTATGACTATGCCTCTAATGAGCAGACGTTGGAGTTATTCCCCTATACCCTTAAAGATGCAACCTTATGTTGGTTTATGGTTCTTCCTGGGGGTAGCATCACTACCTGGGCCCAAATGCAACAAGCCTTCAATAGAAAGTATAGGGACTATTGTAGGTCCAAATAAACCAAGGAATAAATCTTTAGTATGATCCTTGGACTTGACGAATCCCCTGAAGACTATGAGTATAGATTCCAACTCAATTATAGGAGGGTTAGTTTCACCCTTGATCCTGAATCGCTAAAACTAGTTCTTCTCCGACAGATCAGCGAGGATATGTTGGAAACCCTCAACATTCTTTGTGGAGGAGGTATCTATTAGTTATCCTATGATGACATTAAAATTGTGTTCAAGAATCACTCTAGGGCTACCAGGAAGAAGAGTAGGGTTAGTCAAGGCTTGGCCAGTCCCTCACCCTCCACAACATCCATTAAGAATGAGATAAGTAACATGTAGGAGGATTTAAGCAATGAAATGTTGCATACCTTTGCACTGTAAAGGGACACAATGCAAATCAAAAGAAACCAGGAGGAAGCTGAAAGGTCATTAGCAATGTTCTGCCCTATATGCACTAAAAGACATCCTAGGAATGAGTGTCCATTGAATGTCATAGAGGTCTACCTAGTCTGTGAAGAAAATCATGCAACAGACAAGTGCCCTTCTTTGTGAGGACTAGAATTTGTATACCAAGGAGTAGAAGGGAGGGTCAGAGCAACTTTTTTTCAACAATCAAAGATGACCTCAAGGACCTTGGCCATATCAATAAGGTATGAAAAGTGCACACTACACTTATTATAATCATGCAACATACAAGTGCCCTTCTTTGTGAGGACTAGAATTTATATACCAAGGAGTAGAAGGCGAGGTCAGAGAAACTTTTTTTCAACAATCAAAGATGACCTCAAGGACCTTGGCCATATCAACAAGGCATGAAAAGTGCACACTACTGGTTCATAGCTCCTTCATGGCCTTATACTCCTTCATAACCTTCTCAACCTATCAACCATCCTTATCAGTGATATCCACCCCAATATTCTTAATGGGGCAACCCATCACAAGGGTGGACGCCTCAAATTAAAAGCCTTCTACTTTTCTACCTCCACCCCAACCTCAACCACATCCCACTCATCCTACTCCACCTAAGAAACCTAAAATTCCTGCTCAACCAAATTCAAACTCGAACAACAAGCAAGCACAACAAATCTATAATGGAGATACATCTTATCCTACTTATGCCATGAAAATCCAAGAGATCAAGCTTTGGTCTAGGAGAGTGCTTCCATATAACCATCCACCTTATCCACCTGAAGAGTTTGAGGAAGAGAAGGAAGAGAGTGTTCCTCAAGTCAATCCAACTCCTTTTCCTGAGAGGTTAATCTACCCTAGCCAACACAACCCAAAAGAGGTTGAACTTCTGACAGAATTGAAGAATGTGTGTGTTAAAATACCCCTTCTTCAGGCTATTAAATATTTTCCCATCTATAATAATCTCATCAAGGAGAATTTTTTCAAAAATCCTGAGAGAAGGAAAAGATACAGCTCCACCATAAATGTTGTTGGGAAATTATCTGATTTAATGCTTGGAAGGGTGATCTTCCTGAAATATCTAGACCCTAGAAGCCCTCTAGTAGATGTGCACATTGATGGCCTTACAGTCCCTAACATCCTCATTGATATTGGGGTTGCAATAAATGTGATGAATAAGGAAACCATGCTAAATCTAAACCTCCAAGGGGCTTTGAGAAAGACCACCACAGTGTTGCATCTTGCAAATAGATCCACATAGATCCTAAGGGAGTTGTTGAAGATGTTATGGTCTCCATTGACTATTGAGAGTAACCTAATGATTTCCTGGTTCTCCAACCCAAAACCAATTTTAATGGCTATCCTCTCATCCTAGGAAGTCCATCGTTAGCCACTACTAATGCTTACATTAGTTGTAGGGTTGGGAACATGACCATTAAGAATGGATATTTTTCTAAACAATTGGTATTCTATCCTCCTTCTCAACCTTCTATTGAGCATGACTTACCCTTCTGGTTAGAAGAGGAGGAAGAAGATGAACTATATTACAACACCCCCCACCCAATCTGTACTTTGGACGTTATTATAGGAGGGGGGGAACCTAAAGAAGATGATCTCATTGACCATATCATTCAGAATCAACCTCCCACTCCCATACCAATTGATGAGTTGATAGAAGAATTTGGGAGTAATACTTGGGCTAACTTATGCCCTATTTAATAAATTTTTGACCATGTCAATATTGTATAATTTGGCCCATCCAAAACTTTAAATATCAACCCTTCTCTCTCGAGCAAACATGAAGAACAATTGTGCAAAGCGCTGAGGCAACACTTGGATGATTTTTCTTGGGACTATAAGGAAATGAAAGATGTGCATCCCTTGCCTAAGGAGCTTTGGATTGATGATGAATGGGTGCACTGTTAAGGCACTCCTTGCGATAGGTCATTGGTTCAAATCCCTCGTGGGTGCTTACCTACCAAAAAAAAAAAAAGTTGTGCATCCCTCAATTTGTACTTGTTGGATACCTATACCAATAGGTTTCATATTTCATGATTGGCAAATTCAAATGCCAAATATGCTCTGCTTTACTGACACAAAGATCCCATATTTCCAAGAGAAGACAAGGTGTGTACATAGCTTCATGTTTA
>APFE030587388.1:4814-66422 GCA_000404065.3 Pinus taeda | reverse complement strand
ATTATGTGTCTACGATGTCTGAACATGACAGTAGTTCCATTCACTTATGGCATCAAAGATTGGGGCATATGAGTGAAAGAGGGTTAAAATTTTTGGCTGATCGCAAGTTACTTCCAAATCTAAAGTCTGGAAAGTTAGATTTCTGTAAGCATTGTCTGTTTGGAAAACAAAGTAAACAAAAGTTTAAAACAGGGAAACATACTAGTAAAGGCATACTTGATTATATCCATTCAGATGTTTGGGGACCAGCCCCTACAACCTCATATGGTGGTTCGTCTTATTTTGTATCATTCATTGATGACTTTTCTAGGAAGGTTTGGGTCTACATGTGAAAAGAAAGTCTGATGTTTTTTCAGTTTTCAAGCAGTTTAGAGCATTGGTAGAAAACAACACTGGTAGAACAATAAAGTGTTTAAGAGACAATGGTGGTGAGTTTACTTCCAAAGAGTTTGACAGCTATTGCAAGGATGCATGGATCGAGAGACATAAGACCACGGTTTATACTCCTCAGCAGAATGGAGTTGCTGAACGCATGAACAGGACTCTTCTAGAGAGAGCAAGGTGTATGCTGAGTAACGCCGGGTTGTCGAAGGAGTTGTGGACGGAAGCAATGGCAACTGCTTGTTATGTGATAAACCGATCTCCATCAACGGCAATAGATTGCAAGGTTCCGCAAGAGGTATGGACAGGACACCCTTGTGACTATTCTAAACTCAGAGTGTTTGGTTGTGATGCATATGCTCTAGTGCCTAAACATCAGCGAACTAAATTAGATCCAAAGTCTAAAGGTATATCTTTGTTGGGTATGGTGTGGAACAAAGGGATTTAGATTGTGGGATCCTACTACCCGAAAAATCATCATCAACAGAGATGTAAGGTTTAATGAATCCTCTCTTGTACAGTTAGATGTAGATAGAAGATTGAAACAGGATGATGTATCTGATTTCCAGCATATTCAGTTTGACAGCATTTCTAATGATAGTCATTTTGACATCTTTCTGATTCTAGTCATGAACAGGTTCAGATTCAGTTATGAACAGGGTTCAGATGGAGGTCATGAACAGGTTTTAGATGGCGATCATGAAGAAGTTCCTACAGTTGATAGACAGCCCATTGTGGAAGCACCAGAAACATTCTTAAGGAGGTCTACAAGGATCAAACGCCGTCCGAGAAGGTATGATGATTCAGTTGCTTTGATCGCTAATGATGATGAACCTTTGTGTTATCGGGAAGCTGTAGAAGGTTCAAATAGTGACAAATGGAAAGCAACCATGAAGGAAGAAATGATGGCCTTGAGTAAAAACGGTACATGGGATCTGGTGGAGCTTTCGAAAGGCAGGAAAACTGTGGGATGCAAGTGGTTGTTCAAGCTGAAACGGCGTGTGAATGATACGGAAGACAGGTACAAAGCTCGGTTGGCTGCAAAAGGGCTTTCTCAGAAAGCTGGCATAGACTTTCATGAGATTTTTTCACCAGTGGTTAAAATTGTTTCAATTAGAATTGTGTTAGCATTAGTGGCTTTGTTTGATTTGGAGTTGCAGCAGTTAGATGTTAAGACTGCATTTCTACATGGTGATTTAGATGAGGAAATATATATGGAACAACCGGAAGGGTTTGTTCAGCATCGCAATGAGAAATTTGTTTGCAGGCTCAAGAAGTCATTATATGGCCTAAAGCAGTCGCCTCGGCAGTGGTATAAGAAGTTTGATTCTTTCGTGTTGAGTCAGAAATATGTTAGAAGTGAATATGGTCATTGTGTTTATTTCAAATAGTTGAGTAATGGCATATTCATTATCTTGGTATTATATGTTGACGATATGCTTTTAGCAAGCAAAAGCATAGAAGAAATCAACAGGTTGAAGGCTCATATGGCAAGGACATTTGATATGAAAGATCTAGGAGCAGCAAGACAGATTTTGGGCATGGAGATTTTCAGAGACAGGGGCAATGGTAAGCTGTGGCTATCACAACAGAAGTATATTGAGAAAATACTTTTGAGGTTTGGTATGGATAATGTGAAGCCTGTTTCAGTCCCTTTAGCTTCCCATTTTAAGCTTTCTTCGAGTTTATTTCCTAATACAGATGAAGAAAAGGATTATATGTCTCGAATTACATATGCCAATGTAGTAGGGTGTTTAATGTATGCGATGGTTTGTACTCGACCAGATATTTCACATGCAGTTGGGGTTTTCAGCAGGTACATGGAAAATCCGGGTAAAGAACACTGGTCAGCAGTGAAATGGGTGCTTCGTACTTGAGAGGCACAAGTAGTTATTGTATTTCTTACAATAAGAGTAGTGAATTTGTTTGCGGATATGTTGATTCCGATTTTGCAGGTGATTTGGATAAGAGAAGATCAACTTCAGGGTACGTCTTTACTCTTGCAGGTGGAGCTATTAGCTGGATGTCAAAGCTACAGAATATTGTTGCTTTGTCTACTACTGAAGCAGAATACATTGCTGCTTCTCATGCTTGCAAAGAGGCGGTTTGGTTGAAAGGTTTGCTTGGTGAGTTTGGTAGGTTACAAGATAACATCAGGTTACTTTGTGACAGTCAAAGTGCAATAAATTTGGCTAAGAATCCGGCCTATCATAGTAAGTCAAAGCATATTCCAATCAAATATCATTTTGTAAGACAGGTTATCACTGAAAGGGGTGTTTCTCTTGAAAAGGTGCATACAAAGGAGAACTGTGCAGACATGTTCACGAAACCAGTTTTGTTGGAGAAGCTACGCTGGTGTTTGGCTTCTCTTGGCTTGCAGAAAAGATAAAATAATAATAACAGGGCATCAGGCGAATTGTTGTCAAGGTGGAGATTGTTGAGATTTTCTGTTTTAGTCAAATAGGCAAAAATCTCTGAAGGATGACAACAATAGGGATTCAGTTCCTAGATTAGCTCCAGGTTGTTGGGAGGGAGTTAATGCCTCCTATATTTGATGTGAGGGAGTTATGAGGCTGTTAGATTCTCTATGCTATATAACAGGCAATCATTCGGATGATTTGCTAAGAGTGTGTGAGGATTTCTTGATGTAATCTCCAATTTGATTAATATATTCCTGATGCCTATGTTTGGTGGATGTAGCCCAGATTGGTTTGGTGAACCACGTTAAAAGCTGTGTCTTATGTGCTTGTTTATTTTTTCTGCTGTGTGTTTAATTAAGTATGCTGTGCACCTGATCCAACAAAGCTAAGAGGATTAGTTGTTCATAAGGATGAATTGGCCAAAAATCCTATTCTTTCGACAAAAAGCCTATACCTACCAAGTATTGTGGCTATCACTACTTTAATGACTTTTAAAAAAGAAGGAGACACATAAACAACGATGTTTAGGAAGTGTAATGTTGAACGCAGTCAGTGGATTGGTATTCCCTATTATAGTAGAAAAGTAAACTGGGTCGGATAATACTAGAGATGGTTCCCGTTGGTACTGCCACTACTAATATTCTCTTGTTATTCCCGTGAGATGTAGTGGATGCAAGTATGGGCTCCTACATTGGAGGGTGTCTTGGGATTCTTAGTGGAATTGACTTTGATGCTTGATGTGAGTGATTGCTGGTAACAACCGAAGAGGTTGGTCACAACGCTTGTCAGGACTACATTGAATCTTGACGATGCCAAAGACTTGTTGAGATCCTGAAATAAGAATATGATAGTTGTCAAAATGGAAAGAGCTTATGTTGGCTATTTATCTCTTGTTTTTATCACTATTCCATCTGCACTGCTTCGGACTCAAGAGGAATTGTTTCATTTGCGTGCTGCATTGGATCCTAATTCTGACTCATTGATTGCATCTCAAAAAACTTCTGGCAGGCTACCTAACTTGTTGTGAACCTAAGTGATAAGGAATATCCAAGAGATCATGAAAAATAGTGTGTTTTAACCACATGACTGTCCAATTCAAAAACTCCACAACATTCCACATTCCACAACCTAGAACATCCCCAGCACTCCATCATCATGGCAAATGGTATGTTGATAAAACCAACGGGGTGATGATTAGTAGTTCTAAAAAAATGAACGACATATTTCCAAATTCATCACATATTCAATGATTGTTTCATTTTTCTAATTTGTTTATTTTCTCTGTAGGTTTTCTCTTGCGACTAAGTTTCCACAAAAACATTCCAGTGCCATCCCTATCATGATCTTGTTTGGATAACGGTTATCCGCTTTCTTTATTCACAAATTTAGAAGTGTTTGGATCATGGAGTAATCATGGATAATGTTTACAAGTCATAACTCTCTTTAACCCCATCTCCTCCCGATGCGTGGTAATAGAGGCCTCGTTGCAGAAAGTTTGAGCTTGAATGAGTGGGACGACATCCTCTGTTGTTCTATTGTGCGGGCTAAACTTCGTGAGGACCCATAATCCATGAGAGGCCCAATGGAAATGCTAAAAACTCTCGCATAGTCTTCCTCCATGATGGCTTGTACTTGTTATGAATGCCTCATGTTGACTATCACATTTTTTTTTTGGTTTGGTGATTTTCGTATGGTGTCAAGGTATGTTGGCTCACTTCACTCTAAATTCTTGCCTTAAACATCAGTTGTCATTGCACCTATAGTAAATATGTTATTACAATATCGATAGCAAGGGTTCTATTTATGAGTAGCAACATTCACTATGACTACCCACTCCACCTAATAAATCTTTTAATTCCTATTGATCTATAGTTGTTGGGATAAACAAGGCAGGGCCTAGAAACTATTTCATCGTGGTAAGAGGTGAGGTTGGCCAGAAATCAGTAGGAGGCTGATTGTGAATGCATATATGGGTTATGGGCGTATCAATTGATTCTGATTTCTCCCTGTGTATTTTGTTTCTCAGCTATCGCTCCCCAATTCATTCATGATCAGAATCCCGTTATGTGTTTAAGTCTTTGAAGTAAGTTACTTTGATTCATCAAACGTTTGTTGAAATTTGAAGAAAATGTTTAACCCAAATAAATGTATTATGCTAAACTTATTAACATTATACTCTCGAATAAATTATTGCAACCTCAAGATAGTCGGAATTTCCGCATATGGTGATCCCTGGAACATGTTCAGGCAATAAGGAGCTACTCAATTTTCAAGACAAATTAGTTATATATACTGTTTTTTTTCCATTTTAAATTCCATGGAAAGGTAAATGGGCAACAAGATCATTTTTATTAGCATGCAATAATGCGCTTGGCACAAACATGTAACAATTTAAATCATCACCCAAGTACAAACATAAGAAGTCATTGGAATATCTTATCATACAATTTGGGGGCTAAGGGAATGATACTATTCTAACACCAAACATGTTATAGCAAGCCATTGCATTGTGTTTTTCTAACATTGTAGGGAGCATATCAGTTCTAAAAGAAAGGTAATATTCTTTACAATTTCAACTGGAAATCTATTCCTAAACCACTAAATGCAATTTGTCTAACAAAATTTAAGGATTTGCTTCATTAAGGTTGTAAGATATTCCAACCATTTTGTGCACCTCAAATTTTGTCCAACATCCAAGAAACCAGAATTTGAGCATACACAGTTATGTTGCTGTATAGCGTAAGGAGCAAAGAAGAGTGGTATGGTCTTAAAATAAAATTTCCGAGCTTTCAATTCAATCACTCAAGGCTATTAGTATAGATATGGGTGATTTATGATAGTGGTATTTGGTCAACCGAAGAGGGGGAAAACCTTGTAAATCATATATATACACACAAATTCATTGATATTCAGGATCTCAAGATCAATCCAAAAAAACAACTTGAGTCAAAATAATTCTTGCAAGTGTAAATATGATACAATGGATTTGAAAGAATCTAATATAGAGAAGGTATGCATTAAATATTACATCACATGGTATGACTAAATAGAAAACTATTTTGGTTTCCTTATGTTCGTCATGAGATTGAACACTCTTTGTGGCGTAGATTCACAATGGTAATGACATAAATGTATTAAACTGCAAAAGGTGGAACGTTTTTCTTAACACTCTGAGATTCACATTAGTTGGTAATGGAGGCACCTTAGAATATCGATAGTTCATATTGAACTTATATGACAATTTTTATCTCTATATACTATCCGGTGTGGCTACATTTTCTGGTAGAATTGGGAGTAATTCACATGTTGCTTAATTTCCATAAGTAGAAATGGACAAATTGGTCACTGTTTTATTTTTCCTAATTATTAAGTGTTGGAAATTATGTGGGAGGTAAAAAAATTATTTGGTTATATGTTCACAAAAACTTAAGTTATCATTAAATTCTCTTAGGAGGGAACAAGGACTCTATACCATGATGTAAAAGTGATTTAAAATACTTTACATGATAGACCTTGTTCATAATCAAACTTGATAAATGAACAAATTGTAGGGTATTATTATTGGATTAAAAGTTTGGATGAGAAATTCTAGTTATGTGGTCATCATGGGTGATAAATATACATGTAAGTGTTGAAAAGAGTAATGGAGAATAAACAAAGTTGAATACTATGTTTAATTGTGTACCAATAAGTGTCTTCTGCCATACTGTCACCATATTACTTTACTCATATTAAAATGAAAATTATGAGTTGCGTGATTTCTATGCAAGGAGAAAGCTTAATACAATGAAGATAATACTTATAAGAGATCTTAAGGGAAGAAATTTTGAAATCTTATGAGATAAATGGAAAACATAAAAGATAAAATGGAAAGCTTTATTTCCATAAATCATGGTCAACATGAAGAAAGATTTAAAATAAAAGTATATAAATGGACATTATATAAATCTCTAGAAATTGATGGTTAATTAGATGGGTTCCATCCTAAAACAATTTCTAAAGATTTTACTCATGAAAGAAAAGTCCTTGTATCAAGTATGAGACTATGTAATTTTATTATTGTGATGCTTGGTGCATCTAGATGTAATGGTGCAATTCACTTTTGATATGGTTTTGGATGAATCATTTAATTTACCCTTAGTAGGAAAATTCTTCAAATATTCACTATTGGAGGGAAATAAACCTTACCAGTTTATTATTCAGATATTCAATAGAAATATGCGTAACTAATTGGACATGGATAGTTTGGAACCTACATGTCTCTTTGATTAAGTCATATTACATTGTTGTTAACACCTTGTCTATATGACAAATTAAATCTAAAACATCAAATTTATTGGTTTTGTCAAGTTGTATTATGCATCTATATTATCATTTGCTGAAAATTTCTTGCAACCACTACATACATGAAAATGATTAGCTAAGTAAAAGCACTTGAATAATTTGACATAAAAGTTTTTAGTTATACTCTAATTGGAAAATTGTTTATTCCCAAATCAACAAACCAAACATGGTTTGATTGGACTTCCCTAAAGGTAAATAGTTGAAGAAATTGTTATCATAATATTGACATGGTTGGAAACATGTGTATGAAGTATATGTCATGCACGTGATGATGTGGACATCGGCATGGTGTACAAGTTGTACAGGTGGTACTATGTACAAGCGGTACATATGGTACCCGTATGGGTACATGTATTGCATGATAATATATGACATGTATAGTTGTGTGTAATGCACATTATGTTTAGGTGCACATGAAGACACTAGGTGATTTCCTGGTATGGAAACCGATCCAGAGTGTGTACATAGGCATGATAAAAGTGGAAACGAAATATTGGTATGAGAAACTAAGGATAAGTATCCATGTTTTTCTTTAGTCTTAGTATACATATGAAATATGGTTTTGCTTATGACGGTTACATATGGGTGATGATTTCGATGGTTATGTTTGAGCTAACCTGATATGATATTTTATACATGTTGATTAGTTAAATGTGCTAGTTTAACTTGTTGCGACTAATGTAGGAAAAAATGTAGGAAGCAAGTGTTTGCCAAGAACACAGAGGCATTGGAAGAATGCAGTGATAGAACATGCAATTCTTCAAATACAATGAATATGAGGAATCATAATTAAATGGCAGGAAACATAACCCGTAGTTACACAAATATCAGTACTGTGCTAGTTTGACTTGTTGTGACTAATGCAGGAAATTTGTAGGAAGCAAGTGCTCAAAAAGAACACAGAAGCATTATAAGAATGCAGTGATAGAACATCAAATTCTTCAAATACAATGAATATGAGCAATAATAGGGGGAAACATAAGTCATAGTTACACAAGTATTAGTATTGTATATCAAGTTATGATATTAACTGTGGTAAAAAAAAGTTGAGCTCTGCATGCAAAATCTCTCACAAAATTGATTGAAACAAATGTTATAGCTAGCAATGGAAGGAGATTTGCTAGTACAACTCCTTTGTAACTGATAAATATCAAAATATTTGATTTAGATGGAACTGCCATGGGAGCCTGTAAATTTTGAAACAACTACCTATGAACAAGGAATAATATTGCAAGATGTAGTAATACACCGAGGATGGTGTAAGTTTAAGGGGGCAAGTATGTAACACCCCTCCATTATATGTAACACTCTGTTAACTTAAGCTAAGAAACGATAGGCCCAATGTGTAATAATAAAAGTAAATACTTTATTGTTAAATAAATAAAGATAATATAAAACACTTGGAAAATGAGACACCAAGAGATAAGGTTCTTTCCAAATAAAATGCCATTGGTGAATGGAAATGGATAATTCTTTAATGATAAGGCTTCTAGATCCAATTCTAGATAATATTAATTGATTTGGAGATAAATATCCATTAACTTACTTAGCTAGAGAAATATGCTAAGTTTAAGAAAAACATAAAATCCTTGTGGGAGTGAAAGGCAAGCTTTTATGAGGAAAAGCCTCATGGGAGAGAAAGGAAAAGTTTTCCTAGAAAATCCTAGGAAAATGGATAAAAAGATCCATAAAAGTGAGACACCACTAATGGAAGCCATATCATGGAATAGGGTATTAAATACCCATTGAAGAGATCAATAGGAGTAAGTTGATCCATGGCAACAACTCTTGGATCAAGGATGAACTATCGGAAGACAATTCTATGTTGGGTGGTGGTGCTCAATTCTCCAAGTGGATTTCTTTAGCTAATCTAGTTGGATTCAATTTCTTGGGATGTTCTTTATGTGGCTCCTTACTCTGTATGTGCCGTATATTTAAAATCAATTGTATGATTTCATTGTGCTCACTTATGGTTCATTACTTTTGATGTTATCGAATATTTAAGAGTATGAGTAGATCTGCATGAATAATATTTGTTCATGTAATGATGGAATAATTATGCTTGTGACAAATATTGAATCTAACTTTAATTGAACATAGATTGAGGAATGGGACCCTAGTAGCCAATTGTAAAATTAGGCCACGAGGGTATGTGACAATAAGATTTAAAATAGTTTTATTTTATATTTAATTTTGGATTATATAGATTATATATGTGAGTTGAATTTTTATTTAATTTTGAATTAAAATGATAATTATAGAATATTTTAAATTACAATATGATTTTGGATTTAAGACATATGTGGTTTATATCTTTTAATTTTGTAACCGGATAACCCACAGTAATAACCATTTTTCATCAACGTTTCAAATCCCAACAGGGATCATTTTTCTCGAAAAAATTAGGGTGAAGATACAAGAAGAGTTGTAGACCTTCAATTTAGTGAAATCATTTTACTCGAAAGATTTAGGGTGAAAATAGCAAGAAGAGTTGTAGACCTTCAATTTCTTAAGAACTGTCGTGACAATAAAAGGCAGCGACAACCCAAAAGCCTTCAATTCTTCAGTAAAAGAGTAGAGAAGTAAAGTGGTTAATCTGTCTTACCATGAATTAGATCTAGAAATCATGAGTATCTTTAACAAGGTTTAGGGTTCGCAATTGATCCTAAAAACCTTCCTATTGAGAATATGATTTGTAGCATAGAAGATGGGATTAATAATCTTTCGTCAAAAGATAAGGAAACCCTAAGATAGGAGTTTCCCCCCTCATCATTCAAGAATGTCCTGATGATGGATCCCTATTGGGATTTTCAACGTTGAAGAAAAATGGTTATTATTGTGGGTTCTCCGGTTACAAAATTAATACAATATGATTTTTTAATTAGTTTTTAAATAATTATTATTTTTTAAAATTATATATTATTTTCATTTGTGGTAAGTGGAAGAGGGTTTTGATCTTAAGGGAAATAAAAAGATAAATTTTAAATGGGCCTTTCTTAGTTGATATGAGGTTGTGGATTTTTTCCAAGTATTAAAACTTATTGGTTTCTAAGATTCAGTTGTAAGAACCAAATTGATAGTTCCTCCTCTATAAATGAATACAAACCTGTGGGGATTATAATAGTTTCATATCTCTCTACTTAACTATAAACCATAGTTAGTACACTTTCATAAAAACCAAGTGGCATGGGAGACTAGTTCCCCATCTTTGAATAATGGTAAAACTATATGGATTACAAGGATTTCATCTTTACCTATTCCTTAACTTTATAAGTCATTGTCATGAGTACACCTTGCATGAAAATTGTTGTGACAATTTAAGTGGCAAGGAATAAGGGAATTCAAATTTCAATGAGGATTACCCCCACAATAACTTCACACACTTATGGTTTGATATTGAAGTGGAGTAATTAGTTAAGAACTGAATTAATTTCTCCCACACTTGACATAATGGTTTTTTTGGATTATCCTTGAATGTCTATAGAGTAGGCTCTACGGTTTCTTACATTGTGGTGGATTGTTCTATTTCAAACCCATTTCAATTGGGATTTTCTTCCTACGGCCTTGAAGTATCAACAAGGCTATTTTTTTGGGATCTAAATTAATGTGGGTGATTCATTTGTGGCTTGTTGACCCTTATGTTGTTTTCTTATTGGAAGTGATTACTTGATTGTTTATTTTGAATATGTTATTATACACCTCTCCCTTCAAATGGAAAACATAAATTTGGTCTCCAAATTTATGTGGAAAAAACAATATTTTGAAGGTCTTCCACTCAATTTTCATTTGTTTGAAAGGATGTTGGAAAAGGTTCTAGTAAATAACTATGGTACTCTGCTAGTTAAACACATGGGAATTGGAAGAAGGAATTTGTAGGTGTCATGTAGTGACTTCTGAATAGAACATCATTCACATTATGAGATTATGTCAAACCAATAATATGTTGGAAAAGGTTCTAGTAATTAACTATGGTACTCTACTAGCTAAGCACATGGAAATTGGAATAAGGAATTTGAAGGTGTCATGTAGTGATTTCATAATAGAACATCATTCACATTATGACACTATGTCAAACCACTAATATCCATAGAGTTTCCAGAAGAGATGAAACTCTCATTGCAGAGAGTAGGAATTTAACTTTTTATGTTAATGGTAGGATGAAATGTCATGGAAAAATTAGAGAGAATGAATGTGCATTCATCATGGGAAAATATGCATGGCTAGAAAAGGAAAATAGAATGTCTTTAAGCTAGGTTCATTGTATTTTATCAAACGGTTGTAAATATAGTAAAAAGTCCTAATTTTCTATCTCAAATGTGAGATTATTTATTGGAATAGTTGACGAGTTAAGAGGAAGCCAACAACCAACATGTGTTTATCTAGTATTAATGTTAAGGGTTTTCTTTAAATTTGACCATCTCTTATATGTCTTATGCCAAAGATTACCGTGTTTCTTTATTTAATAAGTTTTAGGTCTTTTAACACAATTTGGGAACTGCATTTTTTGAAGCAAAACATTGTTTCTAATTATTAATTATATAAAATGACTCAACATTTTACATTATAATACAAAATTTCTAATCAATTTATTAATTCTTTAAATTTATATTTTCAATTCATGAATTAATTAAAATATAATTCCAAATTTATTTTTTTAATCCATAAATGAGATATAAATTCCAATTTAACTTATCCTACTATTTCTAATACACAATATTTCCAATTACTTTAATATTTTTTAATATTTTTTAATATCTACTTTTACAATCAAACAATTTCAATTAATTTACAATTAAATTATATTATAATATAACACTTTATTGCATAAATATATTTCACCTACATTAAAATACACAAACACGATTTATATGTAACTATTTTGAGTAATTATAAGTTTCCCCACTAGAAAATGTGGAATATTAGAAGAACGAGAGAGATATGGACAAAATAACGGGTCCCTACTTCTTTGAATAATGAAGAGAAATCATTATCTTACATGTAAATAACCTATTTTGTTTATGCCAGGGTCTAGATGCTTTGTTTTGACATTGTTAAGTGTATGTCTCAAATATGTATGCAATGGTTCCAATTGTTATACACAATATTTCAAATTACTTTAATATTTTTTAATATTTACTTTTACAACTAAATGATTTCAATTAATTTACAATTAAATTAGATTATAATATAATGCTTCATTGCATAAATCTACTTCCCCTACATTAAAAAACAAAAACACGATTTATATGTAATTATTATTATTATTTTTAACTGTAATGGTTGTGGTTTTTATTTATTTCAAAAGGGATAGTGAGTCTTTACCGTAGCGACCCCTATTACATGGCTGTTTTCCTTTTTTGCAGCCTTTGAGATATTACAATTTCAAAGCTTCTGGAAGAGGCTTTCCCCATTTACAGTAAAACTCCCTTTCCTGAGAGTGCATCCAATGTTTGCCATCTGGTCCGCTTCGCTGTTGGAGTTTCTGAGAATATGGTAGAGCTTGTATGAGTTGAAGTCTTATAATACCCTCTTCAGTCTGTCCATAATTTTGTGGAGACTTACATTGTTGAATAGTTCACCATTGTTTATAATTTTTACTATAATTTCTGAGTCTCCGAAGACTTGGAGGTCTTTAACACCTTTCTCTCTAGCAATAAGACAAGCTTTGACTAACCCAAGGGTCTCAACTTGATTGCTAGTTTTCAGGGCAAGGCCCCATGCAATTAAATCTCTTTCAGTCCAATCCATGGAATAGATGACCCCACCAGCACCTGCAACTCTGGGGTTCCCTTTGGATGCCCCATCAAAGAATATGGTAGTTAATTTTTGGGCCCTCCACCATTTCTGGAAGATGTCATCTGGTTCTCTTTTTCACCAGTCCATTTTAGCTTTCTGGGGAGGCAGTAGATACTTTTGGGGATGTGGCTCTAGGGCCAGCCACCTCTTTTCTTCCGGTGTGAGCAGAGGATCATCTTTGTAGTATTGTTGTTGGGCCATTTCCAAGAGTAAAGACTTTACTTTTGCTGCAATTTGAAGCGGGGAGTGTTGTATGTCATTGAAGATCTGCTGGTTACGAGCCAGCCAAGGCTGCCAGCAGACAAATTTTGGTGTTGCTATCCATATCTTGCACCAAAAAGACTTGGGAGGGATACGATGAGGGTAGCAGGCACTCCAAGTAGCAAAGAAGTCTGGGACAGAAGTCAGAGAAGGTATAGAAATCTCAAAATCTTGCAGAATGAGTCCCCACACCTCTTTGGTGAAGATGCACTCCAAAAATAGGTGTTGGGCAGTTTCAAGATTATTTCTACATAGCACGCATCTATGAGGCCCTTCGATCTTCCTCTTTACGAGATTGTATCCTGTTAATAGTTTGTTGTGTGCCAAAGTCCAGAAGAAAAAAATTTATTTTTGGAAGAGCGAGCGGCTACCAGACCTATTTCCAATATGTGGGTGGATGATTATTGTTCTTCGATCCTTGAAGCGCTCTATAGCCCTCAGCTAAAGTGTAAATACCTGTGCACCCCCAGCCCCAACTGTCTCTCATGTTTCTGCTGACCGGCGTGGCTTCTTCGAGCAGATCTTCAAGGTGATTTTGTTGGTGAGTTAAATGTGCCGGGGCTCCATGAAGATTCCAACCTGCCCATTCACCGCTTTTGTCCCGAATTGACAAATCATAAACACTGTTTATGTCTGCTATTTCTAACCAGTCCCTGAGCTCTGCGGTTTCTTCGTTTTCAGCTAAAGGATCACACCCCATTATACGATCTTTCCACAGATGCGTGCACATGCCATTTCTAGGGATTCTATACAAGTGTTGCTTGAATAAATTGCTACTTTTGCGATAGAGCCTCCAGACCTGCGTGCATGAAATTGTGCTATCTAATTTTCATTTTCCTGAGGGCGGCATTCTCTGCGTATTTGAATCGAAGAGTGATGTTGACGGGGTGAGAAGGGTCGTGGATCATTTTCCACAGAATCTTGCCTCCCGATGCTGTGCTAACTACGGAACGGTCACGTATTTGCAATCCACCCTCAGTGATTGGCCTCTTGACCAAGTCCCAATTTACAAGATGCATTTTTTTTCGTTGCCTTTCCCTCCTTGCCATAAGAAGTCCCTGAGGAGTGAAGAGATTTGTTCCATAACATTTTTGGGAGCCAAGAGGAATGCTGCTTGATAAATAGGAAGGGATGATAGCTGAGATTTGATTAGAATGGTTTTTCCACCTTTTGTTAACCAGTAGCCTCCCAAAGCTTTGATTTTAGATTTGATTTTATTGATGATATCAATCCAGAGGGACCTCTTATTTACGCCTGAGGATATTGGTAGTCCAAGATACCTGAACTTATCCCATTGTGCATGCCCTTTGAACCCTAAGATATTCGCGATGTTATTGATCTCTTGTTGTTCTGTATTCCAACTGAAGATTTCACTTTTACTCTCATTGACAAGAGCGCCAGATACCCTGCAATAGATTATTAGGACTTTGTCAAAGGTTTTCGCTATTATGGAGGAAGCACCACCAAGGAGAAGGGAATCATCCGCAAAGAGTGAGTGATTCAAGAGGGCAGATCCATGGGAAGGTTTGAGACCCGGAAGGGAGCCGACATTTCTTTTAGCTGATAGTTTTCTTCTAAGGGAGTCCGCCATGAGAATGTATAGGAAGGGAGAGAGGGGGCATCCCTGCCAGATGCCTCTCTGAGCTTGGAAGAAATTAGTTGGGCGACCATTGATAAGGGGTACGATCCACGAGGAATCAATAAATTCTTTTATGAGCTGAAAAAGTTGCTGAGAGAAGCCAAAAGACTGCAAAAATTTGCAAAGGAACAAGCAATTAACTCTATTGAATGCGTTTTCCATATCAAGTATAATCAACATACCTTTCTCCCCTCACTGTTTGCTTGTGTGGATGGTCTCCTGCACCTGAATGACGTTGTCCAAAATGTACCTACCTTCCACGAATCAGCCTTGAGAGCTAGAGATAAATCTTTTGAGCAGAGGCTTGATTCGGTTATCTAAGAGCTTGGCTATAATTTTGTAAGATGCATTACCCAACGAAATAGGCCTAAATATTGGAAAGGATTTAGGGTTGGTTTCTTTAGGGATTAGAGCTAAATAGTTGGAGCTCGTTCGTCCTCCTATCTTAGCTTTTTTTATGAAGCCTCTTATCATTCTAAGGAGATCAACTTTGATGAATTCCCAGCATGTTTTATAAAAATGGATTGTGAATCCGCCAGGCCTAGGGGCCTTGTCGAGTTCCATGGACCAGATAACATTGATAATCTGCTCCTCTGAGATGGGTCTGCAGAGAGCTATGTTATCTTCAGTGTTAACAAGAAGAGGGATTTTGGTGAGGAAGTCGGTTGTTTCTTCATCGCTACCTTGGGTTCCATCGCTGAATAAGTTCCTGAAATGGTTTTCAGCAGCATCTTTAACCTGGCTGAAACCTTTGAAAACTTGGCCCTCCATGGTTTTGATTTCAACTATATAGTTCCAGGATAGCCTAGCTTTGTATTGTCGATGGAAAAAGGAGGTGTTCTGGTCCCCAGCTTTTAACCAAAGACTTCTGGATTTTAGCCTCTAATGTTCTTCTTCAGCTCGGAAGGATTGGTATGTGGAATGTTGAGCTTTAACTTCCTTATCCAATAGTTCTGCTATAATGTCTTTATTTTCCATATTTGTTTGCAAGGAGTGCAGCATCTGGACCGCCGCTTTTCCTTTATTGGTTGGGGTGGGATCTAGATTTTTGATCCAATCCTTCAGTGCTTATTTTGTGGCCTTCAACTTTTGTTCCCATATATAGCTGGAGGAGCCTAAGAATGGTTTAGCCCAGGAAGCTCTCACTGTTTCCATGAATCCCTCTTTCTCGAACCAAAGCGGGCTAAAGCAAAAGGGGATGGGCCACAAATCTCCTTCGTCTTCCAGTAGGAGCTGAATTGGTTTATGGTCTAAGGTTAATTTAGGTAGAATTTTTGTAATGATGATCTTTTTTGTCATCATAAGTGCGCTTTGGACCAGGAACCTGTCCAGTCGAGTAGCAATATGTTTTGAACCAGCTCGATTATTTGACCAAGTGTACCACCCTCGGATTGGGTTGAAGTCTAGAAGGTCCCAACTCTGGGAGAGCTCCTCCACAAATGCCAGCATGGGGTCTCTATTACTTGATCCGCCCCTTTTCTCTTTTGGTTTCAAAACTTTGTTAAGGTCTCCCGCTAAGATAATGTTACTTGGGGAGTGTTGTTCTAGAAAATTTGAAAGCAAATTCCAGCATTCTCTTTTCTCAGAATAGTTTACAGGAACATACATGTTGAAGAGATAAATGTTCAAGTTACTGAATTTGTGCTTGAGATTTGTGAAGATCCAGTGCTGGGTTTCTTTGAAATTTTGAAGCTAGAAGGTGTAGTCTGACCAAAGAGTACCCAGGCCTCCGGAAGTGCCCCTGGCACTGATTTCCTTGCCTGTGTTTTTATTCCATTTTTACTTACTGATATCTAGAAGGGCTTGCCCTTCAATGTTGGTCTCTTGGAGCATGAGGATATCTGAGGGTTCTGTTTTGAGTAAATCCTTGCTGCTTCTAGTTTAGAGGGGTTCCCCAGTCCTCTGCAGTTCCAAGAGACAAACTTCATTATTTACTAAGAGGAGGATTGGGACCCCCCTTGGAAGGTCTCGGTCTGGTATTTCGTCTGATGGACATTTCTATTGTGGCCTGACTTCCTTGAGTTTTGAGTCTCTCAACCTCTTCTTCTCTCATTTCTTTTCAGGATTTCCTTCCAACTCTTTTAAAGGGGCACTCATAGGTTTCATCCTCAGATGAACTTGAGCTTTCTATTGCATTTTTCCTTGTGACTTATGCGTATGAGGGATTGGATCGGCTGCCTTGGGTGACTTCGACCTGGACTGCTTTATCTCCTTCTTTGCTTGGTGGGGTGCTTTCTTCCTGCACTCGATTTTTATGCTCTGGGGCTGCAGGGTCGATCTGAGTGCTGCTGACCCTTTTGTGTTGGCTTCGCCTTCTTGAGTGGGCTTAGAACTGCTTGGTATCCCTGTTGTGTTTCCTTTGCCGGAACCTTTCTTTGGAAGAGTTGTTTTCTGAACTAGAGTCCATTGATCCCCATTTTGTTTGTCTGGTTGCTCTTCCGCCCTTTTCTTGCAGTGCTTGGTGAAGTTTCCGTGCCCATGACAATGTCTACATTTGAAAGGTAATTGTTCGTAGTCTAGTTCCTAGATATGCTTCCATCCAGTGACAATGAGCTTGATTGCTTCCGGTAACCCCTCCTCTAGGTCAACTTCAATGCATATGTGAGCACACGAATACTGATCTTTCCTTGTAGCTTTGTCTATATATTTACCCAGCGCGTTTCTGATGTTCTCTAAGGATTTTTGGTTCTAGCAATGGAGAGGCAGATGGGGGAGTCTCACCCAGACCGGAACAGTAGATGGCACGTCCTGGGAAGGGTCAAAGTCTGGGGACCATTTGCTCAGATACAGTCCCTACGGTCCCATGAAATATGGGCCATTTCTGAAAATTAAACTTCTATCTTCCATGCTTTCAAACACAAATACAAAGAATCCAATGCCTACAAAGTAGCTTTTGACACCCTCTATGCTAAAGGGATTCCAATTTCTTTGAGTCTAATCTTCTACTGATTTAGGAGAGGGCTAGAGGCCCGTGAACTGCCCTATGAGGCCTCTGTCTGCCAGATTCAGAGCTGCATTGCATGTATCTTCTTCATGAAGGGCCATTGACGAGATATTTTCCATCTTCTTGATGAAATTGTGTTGAGTCACCGATGGCACTCGCTTCGGGGCTGCTTCAATCATTGCTCTAAATGTTATCACCTCTAGAGGAGGATTGGAGAATCCCCCTGTATAATCCATGGTGGGAGTGCTTCAGAGCTGTGCGTAGGGGCGCAACAGCCATAAGGGCGCATGGAGGAACACCCAGCGGCCCGCAGATAGAGTAGTTGATGCCCTTCGATGTAGCCAAAGGGCCGAGATGGCCTGCGGCCTCAGACTAGGAGGCGAACCAGAGGCAGAGGGCTAGGTCAAGCTCTCGCAGCGCATAGTGTCATTTTTTTTATATGTAATTATTTTGAATAACTATAAGTTGCTCCATTACAAAATATGGAAAAAATCAAAAGAACAAGGGAGATATGGATAAAACAATTAGTCCCTACTTCTTTGAATAATGAAGAGAAATATTTAACTTACTTGTAAATAACCTATTTTGTTTATGCCAAGATCTAGATGCTTTGTTTTGAAATTGTTAAGTGTAATGATTTATATGTAGCTTTTTTGACGAACTATAAGTTGCTCTATTAGAAAATATAGAAAAAATTAGAAGAACAAGAGAGATATGGATATATCAACTAGTCCCCGCTGCTTTGAATAATGAAGAGAAATAATTATCTTACATGTAAATAACCTATTTTTTTTAATGTCAAGATCTAGATAGTTTGTTTTTACATTGTTAAGTGTATGTCTCAAATATGTATACACTAGTTCCAATTGGTATAATAGCTGATAAACCTCCAAATTAGACATAAATTGAGGCCCATCTAACATTTTTTAGGCACATGAAGGTTATATTAAACCTCTCCTTCTACACCTAATAATGTTTTTCATCTCTAATATGTAGGTTAGGAATGTTTATGGATAATTGTGTATTTGTGCCTAATAAAAATATTTATTTTTGTTGAATATTGTGAGAATATTGGGAAAATTATGGAGATTTGGAGGATGAGATAGTTTAGGGACTTTCTCCCTACTATAGGAGGATTAATATTACATAATATATGAATAAAATATTATGAAATTATTGCACAAATTCTGGAGCTCCAATGATTGAGAAAATCTAGGAATATGTTTCTTGTCATTTAACGCAGATTCCTAGTTTGAATTAGTTTCAATCAATCATATATCAATTTCCATCATTCACTTGTATAATTGACTATAAATATAAATATATATAATTCATAAATATTAAAATTATAATTTATAATCTTAAGACAATTTGGGAACTCTCTTTTTTTGAAGAAACTCTATTTATTATAATTTATTTAAATTTGCCTTAATATTTTACATTATAATAAAATTTCTAATGAATTATTGATTAGTTAATTGTATTTTCAATTTATTAATTAATTAAAATGTATTTCCAAATTTATCTATTTTATCATAAATGATATTTAATTTCAACTAACTTTTTTTTATTCTAATCCACAATATTTCCAATAATTTATTTATTTATTTTTTATTATTTTTCTTAAACCAAACAATTTCAATTAATTTACAATTAAATTAGATTATAATATAACACTTTATTGCATAAATCTATTTCCCCTACATTAAAGTAAATAGAGAGGATTAATATGTAACTCTTTTCACTAACTATAAGTTGCTCCATTAGAAAATATGAAAAATTAGAAGAATGAGGGAGATATTGACAAAACAACTAGTCCCCGCTTCTTTGAATAATGAATAGAAATAATTATCTTACATGTAAATAACCTATTTTGTTTATGCCAAGATCTAGATGCTTTGTGACACATACCTCCTTGACACCATATTAAAAACCAAATATTATGTTCCTTCACTAAATTTAGCTTGGATTATATGCAAGGGTTGTCACATGCATCTATATATAGTCATATGATAAACCAAGTTAACACGGACAATTCTATACATTACATCGTAGAGGAAAGAATCAATCATGATCATTCAAGATCCTGCATTTGAGTTTCCTTTCTTTCAGTATTCAACACAAGCATTAATGGAGACAATGTCATAAACACACTATAGCTAGCTTTTCCATATAACATGTGCATAGTCCTATTGTCATAGTCAAAAGTATCACTAACATATATCTTATGCAATACGAATCATAGTGAATAAATAGTTAAGAAGACCTTTAGTGGATGTAATTCATGGTGTAGAAGGCATGGAATGAATAACTTGAACCACCAGCTATACTATGGCAACCTTAAAAACATAAGTATTCATCATACCTAGCTTTCTGATGCATCATTATTCAATCATCCTCCCACACAAGGATCACACATGCAAATATACATATATGCTGATAGAATTTGACAATATACGAGGTAAGGAACAACATAAAATACATCCCATGCAATGGAATCCAACAAAAGAAATTGGAATAATGTCACTTTGCAAAACCTAACACCACCACCCAACATATAAATGTCTTCCACCAGTGCACTCCCGAGCTGAGAGTTCTTTCCACAGATCAATAGCCTCATGTTGATCTCCTCAATGGGTATTTAATAACCTATTTCATGATATGGTTTTCATTATTGATGTCCCACTTTTATGGATGGATTTTGTCCCTTTGCCTAGTTTTTTCCAAGAAAATCTTGCCTTCCTCTCATGTGGCGCTTTTCGTCATAAAAGATGACCTTTCCATCATAAAGGCTTTTATGTTTTTGTTAACTTAGCATATTTCTGCAGCTAAGTAGATCAATGGATATTTATATCCAATCCATTAATCTTATCTATAATTGGATTTAAAAGTCTTATCATGAAAGAATTATCCCCTCCCATTCAATCAATTTAGTGAGAGATTTTAGATGTAGAAAATTAGCTTTGTTTACCGCAGTTAATATCACAACTTTATATACAATACTTCTATTTGAGTAACTATGAGTTATGTTTCCCACCATTTAAATATGATTACTCATGTTCATTGTATTTGAAGAAATGCATGTTCTTCCCCTGCATTCTTCCAAAGCCTTTGTGTTCTTTCCAAACACTTGCTTCCTTTAGTTTCCTTTCATTAGTCAAAAAAGTCAACAAGCACATATGTATAAAATACCATATCAGGTTAGCCAAAACATAAACATAAAAATCATACCCCATGTGTAACAATAATAAGCAGAATCATATGTCATATGTATATTAAGTCTGAAGAAAAATACGGATACTTATCCTTAGTTTCCCATACCAATTCTTAGTTTCCACTTTTATCTTGGCTCTGTACACACTCTCGATCGGTTTCCTTACTAGGAAATGAACCAGTGTCTTCATGTTCGCTGGCATAGAGTATGAATTACACATACTAGACATATCATATATTATCATGAAATACATGTACCCATATTGGTATCATATGTACCACTTGTACAAAGTACCGCTTATACAACTTGTACACCATATTGATGTCCATAGCATCAACTACACGACATATACTTCATCTGCATGTTTCCAACCATGTTAGCATTATGCTAACAATTCCTTCAACTATTCATCTTACCTTTAAGCAAGTCCAATCAAACCATATTTGGTTCGTGGATTCGGGAATAAGGAATTCTACAACCAGATTATAAATGAATTTTTTATGTCAAAGTATTCAAGTGCTTTTACTTAGTTAATCCTTTTCATCTATCTTGTGGTTGCAAGAAATTTTCAGAAAATGATAACATAGATCCATAATACAACTTTACAAAACCGATAACTTTGAGTTTTTGGATTGAATTTGTCCTATAGACAAGGTTTTAACACAACAAAAGAATATGACTTCCACTTAATCATAAAGCAGACTATTGACTATGATACTTAGTCTATCACAAATATTTGAAGTCTAAGAACAACCTTAGATTTATCTTTAACTAAGAAAATGATCATTTGGTACTTAAAAGTACTCCATACTTAGCTAATCATGTCATATGAATTATTGTTTCTCTTTTTACACTTCATCCAACATCTTGTTGGCCATGAATAATTCAGTGCAGGTCTTAGCCCATTGAACAAATAGTATTTGAACAAATAGTATGCAAATACATAAATTTCCCATACATGAGTTATAAATGAAAGTTACAATGGTTTCAATTCCACACCCTCTAAGTTTTTAGGAACTATGTGTAATAGGATATGATCCTACTGTATTTACATGTTAAAACCTCATTTTAACATTTAGACACCCCTAAAAACAAATATAATATAACTCATTTATTAGTTATCAAATTTATTAACATGAATTCCCACATCGTTTATGCAATACTTGTTATGTTGTTGTATTCAAAAATAGACAACAGTATTAATGTAATCAGACAAGCAAACTTCTTCAAGATTGTTGGATAGGAAATAGTGTTACAATGTGCATTTAATATTCATTGGTGCACAACAATCACGAATACCAGTGCCACTTTTGCCATCATCTTCTTAATTTAGCAACAAGTTGTTGGATGATCTGTTATCCTTTTACTTCCTCATCTAAAACATTTTATATGTTCCATTTCACTAGATGTGTGCATTATTTTCCCACCAGCCTAATATCCTTTGATTATCATAGGCTGCATTATTGTGAAAATTCCTGGTTCACTAACAATTGGTTTATCAATTTGGATCATTCATGTTCCAAATCTTGGGTACAATTCCTGATAGCGATTACGCTGCTTTAAATTTCTCAAATACAACCAACACCACCATATCTAATCTACAAGTATACTTTACTCAGATAAAGTAAAAAAAAAAAACTGATTATTTTTACCTTATGACTTTCCTCAGAACGTACAATTGTAAGATCTTCAATCATCCTACTATCACCATATTTTTGAAAGGTTCTTCTATGTGAGATATCAACAAAACTCCATTAAGATCTAGATGGTTATGTTCATTAATTTTGTGGAGTTTTGAGGCTGCATATTTTAAGTTGCAATTTTTTATATATTATAATTTGAGTGAGCCTATGCTCTTAAGCTTAATATTGTCTTTCTACTATTAGCCAAGAAGCACCAGGAGTTTCTTTTACACTCCCATTATGTATTTACACTAGAGTTACTTTTGGTGTCAGTGCCATTGACTTTTTATGAAGGCCATAGAATTATTAATGTGTGATGTCCTCATGCATACAATAAGTTGTATTACATATGTGCCCACACTTCACAGCGTTTACCCTAATTTAGTCCATATTTGAACATAGAATTTGTGCTTCTTATTAGTTACAATTATTTATATATTGTTTTACCCAAGAACTTGTAGGCCCAAACTATGCATGTCAAACGAAATATGCATATGTTACTGAATATAATAACCTGGTAAGGTGAAATTCCCTTCAATAGAATTTCCCCAATGACAAAACTACCTTTAAAAATGGATTGCATCATTACATGTAGATGAAATAATCTAAATATTAAGTTTAAAGATACTTTGTAATAATACATAGTATTATACAACGACCTATCCTTCATAAGCTTAACGACATTTAATGGCAAGCTTTACAAATCAATATCCTTACATAAAACCTTATAATTTATTCTAGGATGGAACCCAATTAATTAACGATCAAATTATGTTAATGTTGATAGTATGTCGTGGGCCTCTTACCTGATGATTTATACAATTTCCATTTATATACCTTTATTTTTTTATTTTTCCTCATGCTTTCCATGATCCATGGAAAGAAAACACTTGATATTTTATCTCATAAAGGTTCAATATCTCTATATGCATAAATTTATTCCATTAAGTTATGTCCTTGACTCGACTACCTTTACCGACATTAATTTGCATTTATTAAGCTGTGTCCTCATAATATATCCATTATTCCTCCTATAACTAGTTATATTCTTTACTCCTCTTATGTGGAGACATTTAGTATTTGAATCTTTAGATTCCTCAATGATATATTTTCTTCTTATAGATGCACTACCTAGGGTAGGAATTTGGATTTCTCCTTACCCGTCATACAATTTTTTTTTTACGTTTTGGGTCCTTATGCTTCCCGTCAAGAAACGTTATATTAAAAATTTTGCCCTTCAAGAGTGATGTTTCATAAAAATAACCCTTCACTAATCAGTTTTGATTAAAAAATTACCATTCAATTAAATAATTATGTTGAAATTTTCATATATTTATCGAAGGAAAAAACCGAATTTGAAAACTCAATTGTGGAGGTTCAATAAAAAGTGTTGAACATTTGAAATTTGCTCATTTAAAGTATATAATCAGTCCAAGGTAAAACACTTGATGGTTTTCCATTTCATATATTTAAATTATCATTTAAAGCCAACAATTTACAATCAAACCCTAGCTGCAACAAAAATTTCAGAAATATGAAACAACGAACTATTGAAAAAAGTATGACCACTACATAAATATATAAGACATTAAGTTAAAAATTATGTATCTATATAACTCCACAAAAGCCCTTATCCACAGTCCAAAGTTGATAGCATCGTGTTTATGACGGATTTTTTCATTTACCCACAAAAAATACAGTAAAACAAGTGTAGCCGTAACTTTCTATCCCACATTAAAACCCTAAAAGATCCTAATACACTAAAATGGCATTGTCCCTCAAGTAACGAGGCCTGTAGTGTAGTCTGAAAAAACAAGCTTCAGGATCAACGTGAAATAGTACCGACCTGAAAATCAAACACATCAACTGATGGAAGACAATGTTTTCATTTTGAATCTCCCTTGAAACACGAATAGTAATACAACAACCTGAAATACCTGCGAACTAGAGACGCACTGGATTAGACACAGAAATCAAATCGGAAGGAAAAAATTAACAGTAAAATCGTGAGTAGAGAGTAAATTACCTGATAGAGGTTATCGAGCAATGGAATGAACATGATACCTGACAGAGCCAGATGTTATTAGGGTTTCCTTAGATCAAATAAAACCTCGATAGTTCATCATTATACCTTAATAAGTTACCTCGCGAAGTGACCCAACGTGTCCTTTTGTTGCAGAGCTTCCAACCATCAGCGGTTTGACCTGCTACTTGGAATGAGAGGGACGAATCTGGCAAACGAGATTGAGTCCAGTTATATTCCACGACACCTGTGAGGCTTGTCGACGTGGTTCTGGAGAGATCTCGTAAGTTCGCACTTCCCTTGTCTTTTATGCGAAGAGCTCTTCAAGGGAAAGTCGATGAGTGAAATGAGCTCTTCCTTCACTCATATATATATATACGTTTCCCTCCTCATGTTAAGGGGGTTGCTTATTCATGGCCGACCTCCCTTTAGTACATGTAAAGCCCATGTATATCATACATGCGGCAATAAACCCAATAAACTTAATTTATTTAAATATAAACAATATAAATTTAATTTATTTAAATAAAAACAAATATTATAATATAAATTCCAAATATTACGGTACTTAATTATTAATCATTCAATATAATATATTACTACTATCAAATATATACCTATAACTTTAAATAACATACACCTATAACTTTAAATAACATGAAATTAATTTATTTCAATAAAAACAAATATTAGAGAATTCCAAATATTACTGCACTTCTTTATAAGATTGTTGTTTGAGAGGGTAGTAATGACGTTTTTGCAAAAAAGTGAACAGTAAAAAATACGTTTTAGAACCTTGAAAGCCCATCACAAAAAACGGCTTTTTAAAATTTTTAAACGTGAAATACGGTCAAAATGCCTTGTGACGGGCATTTTGCCCGTCAAATTCCAACCCTGGCACTACCTATTATCAAAATTGAATATCTCACTAATATGATTTGTATAGCATTCCATTTTCAAGGCCATAACCATATTTTACTATTATTATCAAATTTTTTATTTCTCCCACTCTACTATGCATATTTAAAACCATGCAAGTATCAATTTTAAATCATGATATAAAGTCTTTGTGTCCTCATAATAGCATTCAACAACAAGTTAGAGTTTTGAAAAGTTTCATAACATATAATAAGTAGAATTTTTAATCTCCACACCTATGAGTGGATACAATAAAAGCAACCAATTAATAATCAACCATTCTACTTATTAAAATTAATCAACATGTTGTTCGCCTCGGGTAGTTCAAGTGGCAATGGTCGTGGAATGAAGTCTTACTGAACTGGAGACCTTGGGTTCGAATCTTGTGCTACCCTCCCCCGATAGCGGAGTGAATAATGGACATGTAAAACTCAAAAATCAGAGAATCCAACCAAGCTTACAAAAAAAAAATTAATCAACATGTTAATTGATGGTTATATTTTTGTATTACACTTCACTCCAACACAGTTCCACATTGCAAAGTTATTAGTTCGAGTGTAGCCTTTCGGGTTTCCTTTCCCCATGTTGCTACTATAACTATCACTATACTTGAGATATTTAATATACGTGTAAGGAATAAATCCAACCATGTTCAGCTATATATCTCGAGTATTAATCCAATTTTAAATCATGGTAAGAGTAAAAACCTCAGTTCTCCATGCATGGAGCCACATAATGAAGGTCATCAAGAGCACATGATAATCCCTACTTGTATGCACACAATTGAGTTTGAACATTACTCATCGTATGCAAAATGAGAAGGATAACATACAACCTTCATAGATCAAGTCACTCAGGAGGTATTCAGAATTTTATGGGAGATTTATGCATACCAAAAAATGAAACTCAAACAACTATACTCATAGATATATGGAATTTGATTATAACATTTTGTATTAATTCACCGAATGTCTAGCGGTTTTCAATTTTTTTTTTAAATAGCAACGACGATCTATAGCTAGATCAAATTTTCCTCTCGTGAAATTGCATGCCCCCCAAGCACTTTGTGTTGATAGTCCATTGCCAAGATATCTCACTTATTAGTTCTTGAAAGCAGATGTGAAGGCCAATTCATCTTGATCGAAAGGAAATTGTTACACAACATCCACATGTCATCTAAGCTTGCCTTAATAGTAATTATGCAGAAAAATAATTTGAGGACAATATCATTGCAGTCAAATCAATTACAAATAAACATTAAAATAACCTGAGCCTACATATCAACTAGATTCGACATGCATTACTGTGTGTCACGCTTTAATTGGTATAAATACCACAAGTTTCCTTATTCAAACCCCATTTTCACAACCAGACTCCTTCTATACTCATGGTAAAGCAGCCCGACATACCCAAATTTGTGCACGCCATGCACTTCTTATTATCTAAGATGTGGCAGTAAACACTATATCATTATTTACAATGCCATCGTTCTTTATTGATCATTTCATGTACTTTCTTTTATCGACATATCTCATGGTGATGTCGTGGAATCGACAAAGTAGTCAGTAATGGCACGGGCTTCAGGAGGAAGTACTACGGACCTACCATCAAAACCTACATTTGAAAAGAATGAGAGAACATCTTCAAAGATAACAATGCATGGTATTCGACCATTAAAATTGAGCACAACTACAATTTCTTTCCTTTGGACCCTTGTTGAGTATGGCATAATTTGAAGAGATAAAATTTGTTATATAAGATGATGCAAGAATTATGAATTACAAAATACTTTTCAGCGTGCATGAAAAAGGTTGCTCGTGCATAACCTTCAAGTACGTTACCAATGGAGTGAGAGTTTTTCTCTAAGAAAGAGGGAGGGTTTTCCATTGTCATTGTGGAGTTAACGAATGTCAGGGACATAATATATCTCATAAGACACCCTCACCCAGATGGCACATATATAGCTATGAAAACTCCTTCCCACTAAGCATTGCAATACCTATGCTTATTATTTTATGGATAACCATTATCCTTTTCCTTATCACATTTGGAAAATCATTATCTAAACATCACGTGGTTATGGGATTTTAGTAAGGATGACCTTATCCACAGTAGCCTTTTAAGGCATATCTAACCAAATGATCATTATCCACTGAGGCCAGCATTACAGATCAGTAAGGAAACATCTGCCTCCACTCAATTGGTAAGGTGTGTTTTTCATTTTTCATTTTGGCAAGTTCATGAGGACCACTCATATAACATATTTTCTTTATGTGCACTCCATTATTATCATTTGATCTTCGACAATTTGTGATTCAAAGGTATGTGTCATACAATGAATGATAACTAAACTTCCATACTAGAATAGTTTATACCATCCAAGTTTCTATGAATTATTTTTTGGCTAATTCTATCATGCAAAGTAGAGTTAACAATCACGTGTTTTCAATGAAAACCTAGTGTTTGCAATGGTTCTGACATTTCCTAGGGTGTTCATAACTGATCACTACTATTAGATTTATCTCTATTTCATAAATTATATAATTCCCTCTATGCCAATTCATATTCACCTTCTTGGTGATATAAACTATGTCCAATGAATTCCAATCTCATAAATTTTTCCAACCTTATTAATTATCTGGTTAGATTCTTCCTAGAGATGTTGTTAAGCATTATTGTGAAACAACTATTTGACTTACAGCCTCTCACAATATTTATTATACAGCCTATTCCATCGTTGCATTTGATATATCATTCATTGCATCTGTTGATATCTATTGTAGTGGTTGCATTATTAATCTCCATCGTAATGTTTGTGCAATAATTTCAACATTTTAGGTATAGTCTTGATCCCACGGTTCTCCATCGCATTTTGACTATACCATTCTCTGACAATATAACCACCCCCTCTTTTGGATGCAGAGAATTCTCGTTGGTTGCGGGGGATTACCTTTGACGAAAAAATAAAATTTTTAAATTTGTATTCGATGATTCACGCAGTGGATTGGTCTACATCTTGTTGACACCACCCATGGTTTCCAACATTAAAATTTACACACACCGATGGTTTTTGAAGAGGATAATAAGGAATAATAATAGCACTGGAGTTAGGAACAACAAATCGAGAAATAAACAAATACTTCTTAAATTTCAGGAAACATTGATAACAAAAATGCATGTAAAGAAAATAGTGAAGGTAGTTCCAAGTAACTTCCAATCCATGAGGGTTAGAAATTACCAAAATATGGAAGGATTATCCTGTATTCTTATTGCGGGCATACCAATTTCTTCATCGAATATGCCAATTGAGAGTAAGTACATGTAAATGTCAAAACAACATAATCCATGGTATCATGTAAAGAAGTGAAGAAATCGAGACGTCAACTGGCTCGTCATTAGGAGAACATCACAAAAATGGTCCTTGCTATTTTTATTTTGACAATAGAGCATAAAACTAGACCAAAATTTTAAGTTTGAAATTGTAATTCTGAGTGGTTAAAACCAGTCAATGAGAATCCCCCTCAAGACTATTGTACATCCAATTAATATATACCCAAACCCTCTGTGAACATTGTAATATTCATTGTTCAAATTAACACCAGAAACTAATATTTATTGAATGTTGATTTGTTTATTAGGATTTTAATTTTAATTATAATGTGTAAAAGTAAAATATACACACTCATAATCCATTTAACTTCTTTTTTAAAATAACTACGAATCGTAATGATAAGGGAGTTTCCTAAAGAGGCCAATCCCATGCCTTCCACTTCGAGATTCTATATGAGTTGAAGCTCAACTGCATTCGGATAGGATTTTACATCTCTGAGCCATAATAGTTGTATTTGACATCAATGGAATTTTTTTTTGGAAATTATTGACCCATATAACGACCATTTGAACACTCGATGAAAGCACTTTTGGTTGAATATTGTTGTGGAACAACGTTAGGTCAAATATGTAGGAGACAATTGCCTCCTCCATCAAAATATTTGTTACAACATGAAAGATTGCAACCTTAGTCATGATATGTAATTTTCATAGATACATTGAACTACTTTTCAAAATCCAAAAATTTTATAACCTCAGTTCAAGGTTACCTTCAATTTTACAGAAAACCTTCCCCCTTCTCCAGTAGTTCATTTTCAGATTTAGCTTCAAACCTTATGAATTCTAATGCCTAAAGGCACTACTCTAGAACTCATTGGATCAAAACCTAAAAACTCATCTATATCTTATACATGTGGATTGGTCCTTACGCCAAAATCTTTGAGCTTAGAGCTCTGATACCATTTTTCACATACCTCCTTGACACCATATTGAAAACCTCCTATTATGTTCCTTCACTAAAATTACCTTGGATTATATACAATAGTTGTCACATGCATTTATATATAGTCATCTCATAAACAAGGTTAACATAGACAATTCAATACATCACATCGTAGACGAAAGAATCAATCATGATCATTCAAGACCCTGCATTCCCGTTTCCTTCCTTTGAGTATTCAACACAAGCATTAATGGAGACAATGTCATAAATACATTGTATCTAGCTTTTCCATCTAACAGGTTCATAGTCCTACTATCATTGTCGAAAGTATCATCAACATATATCTTATGCAATATGAATTATAGTGAATAAATAGTTAAGATGACTTTTAGTGGATGAAATTCATGGTGAAAAATTCCTAGCATGAATAACTTAAACCATTGAATATACGATGGCAACCTTAAGAGCATAATTATTCATCATACCTAGTTGTCTCATGCATACTTATTCAATCATCCTCCTACACAAGGATCACACATGCAACCATACATATATTCTAAGAGAATTCGATAATATACAGGGTAAGGAACAACATACATTACATCCCATGCAATGGTGTTGGACACCTAATCCTCTAAGGGTTGGTGTGGAAGTTTAATAGACTAAGGAAGTCCAAGATACCTTGGAATACGAAACCAAAGGTCATATGAATGTACTATAAATATATATCATTTGTTAATAATAGATGTACTCTCTTCCTTATCTTTAATATTCTGTTGCTACCATGTGTGTGCCTAACATGGTACCAGAGCTCAGGTCTCTAGGTTTATGCATTCTCCATACACCTTTGTAACTCATATTTGTTCGGGCTCTTCTACTCATCATATATGCCATTCTGGCTAAGCCTGGTAGCTTTGATGCTGACGCTTCCACTGGTCTGACAGTTTATTAATTGACTTGAACATTTCTATAGTGTTTCCTTCTCTATTCCTATTGCTACTTCATAGACGCATACAAAATGCTCAGCCCTTTCTGCGCTCTCCCCATCGGTTGCCATACCCGATATATAAGGTATCGTAACTACGATATATATGGTAATGCTACTCCGGTGTAAAGGCCTACAATTTTTAACACTACTCCAATACGACTCCATGACCATACCACTCCACTGGCTATACGCTGGCTATGCATTGGAACCAACCCACGTGGCTTGGCCCTCCGCCTTCCCTTGGCATATGTGAATCCACTCTAGGATAACGTTGTCCAAACAGAGCCCAAGTCATTCCCACTATCACCTCCATTGTTGTCGCATTGAGAAATGGCCCTTAAACACAACGAATTATGTTAAGGCCTTCAGTATTTCTCATCATCTCTCGCATGAGTTCAGGATTCCTTGCTGCATCCAAAGTCTTCCTAAGAGTGCCAGGATCATTGAGTATGTCCACAAGGGTTGCATTCCTATGAATAATTTTCAGCATCTAGGGATTACCCATAATCAAGTTTCGCATCAAATTGAGGTTGTTCATAAGGTTCTGGATGGGAGGCATATTCATCATTTCACCACATAGTTGAGGTAAATATCTTCTCCTGTTGCCTGAAATAGCCATGATGTTGACCATTGAAAGTCATCCAAATATCCACTCAATGCTTAGTACTTCTTTGCTACGTTGAGACTCTCATCATATAGCCCATGAGATTGGTCCACAAATGCAAATAACTTCTTTGCATGTTGTAACAAGGTAGAGGAATCCGTTGCATTCGATATTGTGAAGGAAATAGAGGCTGCTACCATTGCAGTTGTTGTTTCACCAGCGAGATCAATCACACCATTCCCACATAATAGCAACCAATACCTCTCCAACTTTACCAGATCCAATATATGTTCTAGGGTTTGGACTGCCCAATTTTTGACACGTAGAACCAACAACATTCAATCCTACCATATCAGCTAACTAGGACATCATGCAGTGACTCGTCGTCACCAAAGAAAGCATCATTTCCATTCCATGCAATGCCAACAACATTCTGGTTCCTTCGGGAAGTCTTCGACATCGAGCGATCAAATCGTTGTAGTTCCCCCCGCTAGTTCAAATTCCTTAACCGCAACTTTAACATCATAAGGTTGTAGTTCCAAATTCAAGGATTTTCCAATGGCCTTTACCTTCGTGAAACTAAGAGGCCTCACAATAAAGCCATCAGAAGACTTGATAAATTCGTGTTTTGGACATTTTGAATATAGAGGCTTCCATCCACAGTATGTCCAAACGATGGCCACATGATTCGTGTAAGAGAGAGCATTCATGGCTGATTTCAGAGCTTTCACAACTACAGTTCTCCTCTAGAGTCACGTGTATTATAGCATAAGCTTGGTCTTCAATGGCATTTGTGAGCATGTGAGTAGGCCAAAGAGTTGGCCGGGGAGCCACCAATATAAACTCATGCACAGGCCCTGAGAAGGAAATTTATCAAACTGACAAATTTCTAGATCTAATTTGAATTCACTTTTATGCTTCATGTAGTTCAACATTTTCTAATCGTGGGGTTTTTGATAGCATAGATTCGTTTGACTTCCTTATATGTACTTCCCTTATCTTAGTACAGGGAAGAGAGCTTCGATTCATACATACAATATAAACTGATTAATTCTCTTATTGTTGGTGTATTTTCAATACAAGTTGACACATTTTAATTTTAAATTTGACTTGTCTAAAAAAATAACTCGAATTTATGAAGTATTAAAGTTCTTGTAGACTTTGATACAATTTACTATTGATGACACCATTTGAATCAGCAAAGACTTTCTCTCATAAATCTAGACTTATCTGCAACTTGAATCATAGCTACAGCAAGAGGAGTTACATAAGTATAATCATGATTCTGAACTTGTTTATCTTAATAACAATTCTCCTTTTGAGTCAGAAATTGACTCCCATCAACATGCAAAAACTAATCAAGACAGTAAAGTTGAAATTGATTCAAGAGCATATGTGAATGCAGATTTAGAAGTCGAGCCTACACTTCCCAAGCCAATCATCAAACCTCGGGAAGAGCTTGTTCATAACAAGCACAAAACCAGTCTTGGATATGAGAAGGATGTGTCCTTTCATATCGTAGATTACTCAAAGCCCATCCAGTTTCAGAGTGTTGGATTCCTTCACGACAGTTCACCTTCAACTTCTTCTCCCCTTCCACAACAACAACAACACATTGTGAAATGCCAACACTGTGACCGAGTTGGCCATATGAAGGATCATTGTTTTGATCTTCATCCATGTAAGCATTGTCATAAAAACAATCATTATTCAAACAAATGCTTCAAAAATAAGCATCCTACAGGAACAATGATTCATCTTTGATGGATCGCTTCTTGGCAATGGGCTTCAACAACCAAGAAGATATTTCGCTCATACAACAGGATTTGTTCTTGAATATTAAGAAGTCTTGCAGTTGAGATCTCTTCATCTTCTTGCCTTGTATCTGGCAGGAAGGGAAATGATGGTCATCTACAAGCTTCAAAGACACATCAAGTGAGCCGAAGCCACAACTTGCCATACCAAATTCAGAGTTATAGCCAGAGAAAAATATGACCCTGAGCATGCCTTCAATCGGTGATACCTCTTCAATGAATTGGGTACACTTCCTCTAGCAGAAGACTTCAGCCTCCTGCTAGTTTTAGAAGAGTTCCAGGAATTGCATTAAGCATTCCAAAGTTTTTGGTCATCCTTAAACCATCACAGGTTGAGACCTCCCTTTTTTAGGTTGAGGTTCTTCCATTTATGTGGGGGGAGACCTCCCTTTCATGGTTGAAGGTTTCCCTCTTCAAAACATCAAGAGAATTTCCGATAGCAGAAGACTTGAGCTTCATGCCAGACTTGGAAGAGTTCTGGGAACTGCACTAAGCATTCTAGTGTTGGTGGTCATCCTTAAACCATCGCCCTTTACACCAACATTTGAGAGAGCACATTCAGCCTAGTGCTTCCATGGCTTTTGCACATTTTGTATTACAACTCTCTTCTTGGACTCTTACATACCCCTTTGGATTAAGGGGGGTAATGTTGGATACCTAATCCTCTAAGGGTTGTTGTGGAAGCTGAATAGACTAAGGAAGTCCAATAGACCTTGGAATATGAAACCAAACATCATATGAATGTACTATAAATGTATACCATTTGTTAATAATAGATGTACTCTCCTGCTTATCTTTAATATTCTGTTGTTGGCATGTGTGTGTCTAACGAATGGAATCTCACAAGAGAAATGGGAATAATGTCACTTGGAAAACCAAGTACCACCACCCAACATAGAATTGTCTTCCACTAGTTCACCCCCAAGCTGAGAGTTATTGCCATGGATAACCTACCTTCTATTGATCTCCTCAATGTGTATTTAATTTCCTCTTTCATGATATAGTTTCCATTAGCGGCGTCCCACTTTTATGGATCTTTTTTATCCATTTTCCTAGGCTTTTTCCAGAAAATCTTGCCTTACTCTGCCGCGAGGTTTTTCCCCATAAATTCTCTCATTTCTCTCCCACAAGCCTTTTATGTTTTCTTAACTTAGCATATTTCTCTAGCTAAGTAGCTTAATGGATATTTATCTCCCATCCATTAAGCTTATCTAGAATTGGATCTAGAATTCTTATCATGAAATAATTATCTCTTCCCATTCACCAATGGGATTTGGCAAGAATCTCATCTCTTGGTGTCTCTCTTTTCCAAGTGATTAAATTACTTTATTTATTTCATAATAAAGTATTTACTTTTCTTGTTACATATCAGACCTAGCTTTTCTTAGCTTAGGTCAACAAAGTTTTACATACAATGGAGGGGTGTTACACTTTGTTTTGACATTGTTAACTGTATGTCTCAAATATGTATGCAGTGGTTCTAATTCCTATACACAATATTTTCAATTACTTTAATATTTTTTATATTTACTTTTACAATTATACAATTTCAATTAATTTACAATTAAGTTAGATTATAATATAACAATTTATTGCATAAATTTATTTCTCTTACATTAAGATACACAAACACGATTTATATGTAACTGTTTTCACTAACTATAAGTTTGTCCATTAGAAAATATGAAAAAAATAGACAAACGAGGGAAATATGGATACAACACCTAGTCCCTACTTCTTTCAAGAATGAAGAGAAATAATTAGCTTACATGTAAATAACCTATTTTGTTTATTTCAAGATCTAGACGCTTTTTTTGACATTGTTAAGTGTAACGATTTATATGTAACTATGTTGACTAACTATAAGTTGCTCTATTAGAAAATATTGAAAAAATTAGAAGAACAAGGGAGATATGGATAAAACAACTAGTCCCCGCCTCTTTGAATATTCAAGATAAACAATTAGCTTACATGTAAATAACCTATTTTTTTTATGCCAACATCTAGATGGTTTATTTTGATATTGTTAAGTGTATGTCTCAAATATGTATGCAGTGGTTTCCTATTGTTATAATAGTTGATGGGCCTCCAAATTAGACATAACTTAAGGACCTCCTAACCATTTTTAGGCACATGAAGGTTATATTAAACCTCTCCTTTTACACTTAATAATTGTTTCAGGTATAATATGTTCATTAGGAAGGTTTATGGATAATTGCATATTTGTGCCTAATATTATTTATTTTTCTAGAATATTGTGAGAATATTGGGCAGATTATAGAGATTTGGAGGAGGAGATAATTTAGGGATTTGCTCCTTACTATAGGAGGATCAATATTGGATAATAAATTAACCATATATTCTAAAAATATTGCACAAATTATGGAGCTTCAATGATTGAGAAAATCCAAGAATGTGTTTCCTGTCATTTAATGCATATTCCTAGTATTGGGAATTATTTTCAATCAAACATATATCTATTTCCATAATTCACATGAATAATTGACTATAAATATAAACACTATTCTACTTATAAATATCTATAAAATAATAATTATAATTCCTTCATAGATAACATATCTATATTATATAAATCATTAATGAGATATATCATTTATATTTGTAATTTTGGATAAGATTGCCGAAATAGTTTTAATTTATATTTAATTTTGGATTATATAGAATTAATATATGTGAGTTGAATTTGTATTTAAATTTTTGAATCAAATTTACAATTATAGATATTTAAAAATTGCATAATGAATTTTTATTAATTTTAGATAATTATCATTTTTTATTATATATTATTTCACTTGTGTAAGTGCAAAGGGGTTTGAATCTTAAGGGGAAATAAAAAAATAACATGTTGGAAAAATTTTTTGTTATAATAATAAATTTAGTTTTAAATTTCTTTTGTATAATGTTTAAGATAAAGATGAAAATGTTAATTTTTAATGTATAAGACCACTAAAAAAATATATGACTCAAAAATATTATTTAATAATCAATTTTCAACCATTCACGATTCACTTATATATTTGATCATAAATGTATACAATTAGCTCACTTTTATATTTTGTATTTCAAAATATAAGTATCACAAAATGATAGTTTCAATCAAATATATATCAATTTCCATCATTCACTTGTATGATTGACTATAAGTATAAATACTATTCTAATTCATAAATATTATAAAATAATAATTTCTAATCTCTTGATAGATTAACATATCTATATTATATTATATTTGAGAATTCGTTTATATTTATTTTGAATTAAATTGAGAATTATAGAATATTTTAAATAACCAATAACTTTTAATTAACTTTATGATATTATTATTTTAAAATTATTATTTTCACTTGTGGTAAGGGGAAGAGGGCATTTCATTTAAGGGAAATAAAAAAATAACTTTTAAATGGGCCTTGCTTAGCCAATATGAGGTTGTGGCTTTTTTCCAAATATTGAAATTTATTGGTTATTGAGATTTAGTTGTAAGAATCAAATTGATAGTTCATCCTCTCTAAATGATGGCAAATCTGTGGAGATTATACTAGTTTCATTTTCATGTACTTAACTATGAACCATAGTTAGTACACTTTCATAAAAAGCAAGTGGCATGGGTGATTAGTTCCCCATCATTGAATAATGGTAAATCTGTATGGATTATAAGGATTTCATATTTATCTATTCCATAACTTTTCAAGTCACAGTTATGAGTACACTTTGCATGAAAACCGTAGTGACGAATTAAGTGGCAAGGAAAAATGGAATTCAAATTTCAATGAAGATTACCCCCACAATAGCTTCACACACTTATGGATTGATATTGAAGTGGAGTAATTAATTAATAAGTGAAATGAGTTCTCCCACACTTGGAATAATGGTTTTTTAGGATTATCCTAGAATTTTTGTAGAGTAGACTCTACAGTTTCTTGCACTGTGGTGAATTGCTCTATTTCAAACCCATTTGAATTGGGATTTTTTTCCTATGGCCTTGAAGTATCAACAAGGCTAAGTTTTTTTGGATCTCTATTCATGTGGGTGACTCATTTGTGTCTTGTTGAACCTTCTGTTGTTTTCTTAGTGCACACAAATACTCGCTTCTTTCTTTTGAATACGTTATTATGCACCTTTACCTTCACATGGAAAACATAAAGTTGGTGTCCAAATTTATGTGGAAAAAAAAGACTATTTTTAAGGTCTTCCACTCAATTTTCATTTGTTTGAAGCGATAACAAAAAAGGTTCTAGTAATTAACTATGGTGCTCTGCTAGGTAAGCACATGGGAATTGGAAGAATGAATTTGTAGTTGTCATGCAGTGATTTCAAAGTAGAACATCATTCACATTATGAGACTATGTCAAACTACTAATATCCATAGATACAACAAGAGAAGAAAGTCTCATTGGAGAGAGTAGGAATTGAAGTTTATGTGTTAATGGTAGGATGTAGTCTCATGAAAAAATTAGAGATGATGAATTTGCATTCATCATGGGAAAATATGCATCGTTGGAAAAAGAAAATAAAATCTCTTAAAGCTAGGTTCATTGCTCTTTATCAAATGGTTGTAAATCTATTACAAAGTCCTAATTTTATATCTCAAATGTGAGATTATTTATTGGAATATTTGAGGAATCAAGAGGAAGCCAACAACTAACATGCCTTTATCTAGTATTAATGTTTAATGGTTTTCCATATTTTTCTAAAATTTGGCCATCTCTTATACATCTTGTGCCAAATACTACCGTGTTTCTTCACCTAATAAGTTTTAGGTATTTTAAGACAATTTACGAACTCTAATTTTTAAGAAAAAATCTATTTTTTATTATTAATTAATGAAAAATGACTTAGCGTTTTACATTATAATACAAGATTTCTAATTAATTTATTAATTTTTTAAATTATATTTTATAATTTATAAATTAATTAAAATATAATTCCAAATTTATTATTTTTATCCATAAATGAGATATAATTTCAAATTTACTTATCCTATCTTTTCTAATACACTATTATTAATTACTTTAATATTTTTTAATATTTTCAATATTTACTTTTTACAATTAAACAATTTCAATTAACTTAAAATTAGATTAGATTATAATATAACATTTTATTGCATAAATCTATTTCACCTACATTAAAACACACAAACGAAATTTATAAGTATCTATTCTGACTAACTATAAGTTACTCCATTAGAAAATATGCGAAAGAATTAGAAGAACAAGGGAGATATGGACAAATCAACTAGTCCCCGCTTCTTTGAATAATGAAGAGAAATAATTAGGTTACGAGTAAATAACCTACTTTTTTATGCCAAGATTTAGATGCTTTGTTTTGACATTGTTAAGTGTATGTCTCAAATATGTATGCACTGGTTCCAACTGCTATACACAATATCTTCAATTACTTTAGTATTTTTTATGTTTTTCAATATTTACTTTAACAATTAAATTAGATTATAATATAACACTTTATTTCATAAATCTATTTCACCTACATTAAAATACACAAACACGATTTATATGTAGTTATTTTGACTAACTATAAGCCGTTGCATTAGCAAATATGGAAACAATTAGAAGAACGAGGGAGATATGGATAAAAAAACTAGTCCCCACTTCTTTGAATAATGAAGAGAAATAATTAGCTTACCTGTAAAAAACCTATTTTTTTATGCCAAGATCGAGATGGTTTGTTTTGACATTGTTAAGTGTATGTCTCAAATATGTATGCAATGGTTTCAATTGCTATAATAGTTGATGGGCCTCCAAATTAGACATAAATTAAGTCTCATCTAACCTTTCTTAGGCACATGAAGGTTATATTAAAACTCTCCTTATACATTTAATATTGTTTTTTAGATTTAATACGTTCATTATGAAGGTTTATGGATAATTGCATACTTGTGCCTAATATTATTTATATTTATAGAATATTGTAAGAATGTTGGGCAGATTTTGGAGCTTTGAAGGGGGAGATAATTTAGGGACTTTCTCCCTAGTACAAGGGAATAAATATTGGATGATAAATGAATAAGATATTCTTAAATTATTGCTCAAATTTTGGGGCTCCAATGATTGAGAAAATCTAGGAATCTGTTTCTTGCCATTTAATGTAGATTCCTAGAGTTGGGAATCATATCCATTATTTGAGGGATTTTGAAGGGGAAATATTCCTCCTTTCACGGGGAATGCTACCTAATCATTTTGTATAAGTACCAAGTCGAATTTTCCTCTAGGGCATTTTTCTCAATCTTCCTGTGGAGAGAACGCATATTTTTGCAGCTCCACCGTCATTTCTTACACGCATGTAATTGTATTGATGGAAACAATCAATATTGATGCCATATTCAGCTTCTAAATATTTGTGTCCTTCATAGTAATCTGATTTCCCTTGTACTTCGCCATCTCAAGAACATGAGAGCTGTTTTGCATCATTTGTTTTTCTTCTTTTCATTTCCTATTCACATGCATCTCTTGTTCATGTATTTTTTTATTTCTGCATTTAGTATTGATGATTTCTTGCTGTAGGATTGGGTTAAATATTTGAAATTATTTTTCATGATAAAAATCACTACTTCATCCTTGGAACATATCTAGAATGGCATAGTAATCATTGAGCTACTTGGATTAGTTTTCTTATTCCCAAATCTAAATTTCAGGAAGTCCCTTGTGGCAAATAGTAGTAACTTTTTGCCATTTTTTAGAACATGATAATGATCTTAAATAAAATTTATTCCACTTGAATTAGATTAAAAAGACATTCCAGTTAATAAAAAAATTTACCCCATTGCATTTTCACTTGATTAGGTTAGGCATTTGATATATTAACTAGCTCACTAGTTCTCTAGTTTCTAGATTTTAGACTAGTAATTTTGTTCTCTTTTTAGCATGGATTAACAGACGTATTGTTGATTGATTCCACTTCGAATGGAGACCTAAGAAATAATATTCAATAAAAAAATTGTCCCATCCAATTTCGATTCGATTTTCTTGGTTATTCAATAAATTATACCTTCCCTTAGCAAACCTGTTTCCTGTAGCACTCTTCCAACATGTATATACTTGCACATATTTTCTCAAAAAAAAAATTTCTTGTCCCTTATGGTTGAATCATGACACCTAAGATCTAAATAAATTTTTGAGGAAGACTAAAGACCACTTAGGACTTTCCTTTTACCACTGCAAATCATCTCAATAATTTGGGTTAATTGATAGATTTATGAATTGGATCATACAATAATGATATTTTTGATTGCCACATCCACTGAACTATGTCAATGGATATAAACTCTTTTAAATGTAATGATTGATGTTTAGTTCATGATATTTTATTTATGCAATGAGAATAGGTTTGCTTTCCTTGTATTTTCTTTCCTAAAATTGGTTAAGGTTTCGATTTCAAGTATTTCCATTTATGAAATTGGTTTAGGATTTGATTTCATTACATTCACTCCATTACATCATGATATCAAAGGACGGACACATTGTATGTTGCACGTATAGTGTCAATACCTCTTAAGTTTGTACGAACCCCGGTTGATAATTAAAGTTGGTAGCCTTTGAAGTTGCAACATTCTTGTTGCAATACTGAGGCTCATCAATAGCTACCTTTACCCAATCACCTTAAATCCAACTTATTGCCTTTCACACTAAAGTTGAATATAAATGATTTTGTTTCAAAAGTGATTAATGTGTGATTTTTCATCTGCATAACAATTTGACAATTAACCAAACATTTACTGCTTGATATGATTTTCTTTAGTGTTGTTAAGCATTTATCTCAAATATGTATGCAATGGTTATGATTGTGATAGTTCCTACCTTTGGCTAATCGCATCAAAACAACCCTTATTTCCATTGGGATAAAATTATAATATAAATAGTTCGGGGTCATAAGCAATTAATGTCTCATTTTTCATGTGCATTACAATCTGATTGACAATTTTCCACCTTATATGTCCTTTGTGGAATTCAAGTATTCAAATTATACTAAAGTAACTTGCAAAGTCATTTTTCAAATTTGAGCTTTCTTAAAAATGCAAAACCAAAAAATACCTAAAATCATCTAACTAGAAACCCTATTTATTGTTTCTAAATAATTGATCTCAATATATTGGTTTGTAGTAGTTTCTAAATATGACTGCATTTTGTTTAGATTTTATGGTCATGATAACATGGATCCATTTTTGTTTAGATGATAGGCCCATGCCACATGGAAATACAAGGTAACTTACCACAAGTGTCCACTCAATGCTCTTTGTGTCATCAAGTTGGACACACCAAAGGTGGCAGAAGCGCGAAAAGTATGAAGGGTGGAAAAAACACTAAACAATTAGTATATTGAGATCCATCAGTACTATTTTGATTGTGAGGCAAACAACACTATTTTCGTGATCACCAAATAAATCCATACTTGTTAATATCAAAACTATATTGATGATCACTAATGAGCTTCACACTTATATCAACCTAGAAATTTGTTGTTGAGACTTAAGGTTTCATTAGTAGGGTCAATCATGTCTGTAACAAGATTGAATAATATTCCTTATAATGTGTGAAATAATGACTCTATGGAGTTTATCTCATTTATAGCTTGACTTGTATGAGAAATATCTATGTCAAGGAAAAACCAATTGGAAGTTACAAATAGCTATGAATCTCCTGAGTTGTATGCGTTTCCATAATGTAATTTTGAAAGTGAATCCCCTAATGTACTATGGGATCCAACGATGGACTATAAGATGCAGATTAACATGACTGAAACCCAAAACAAATGCAAATTAAGATGACTAAATTCCAAAACAATATTCATTGTATGCCATAAATGACCATCTTTAAATATTAAGAGACAATCTATGTTGGAAAGCTTATAGAATCTCTCAATTTGGCATAATGTAAGTGATTTCTCCTTACATCCTATCTATAAATGGCACTTTGTTTACTAATTGTTATCTTCAATGATTTTTTACCCATTCTTAAAGAATATAATACTTATGCAAAAAAATTATAAAATTATGATAGCAATTAATACAATATTCTTGCAATCAATTTATTGATTGATGTTTATAATGGAATTTAGAAAATGTGAAACAATCACTATATATAATAAAATTAATGATTTTCATTTTCCAAAATGTTAAACAATATACCATTTCCATCTTGGGTGAAATTCTTATATGGAAGAACGGTATAAATGTAAAATTATATGATTGGAATTATAATTTGTATATTGGGTGTAACTATCTCTTGATTGATTGCCATTTATAATGAAATTTAGAAAAAAGGTACAACAATAACTATATATAGTAAATTAAATGGAAGAGTAAAACCTTAATGCTACTCTTTCCTAGGCTACTGCCTTACGACATTTGCTTTGCAATGATTTTCAGTGCAATCATGGAAGAGTAAGAGTTTAATGCTACTCTTTTCTACACTACGGTGTTTGCTTTGCAACATCTATGCAAATTGCTAGTTATAAACCTGATGATTATTCAATATTAAAAACCAAACATATTAAAAAGCCAAGAAAATAATGTTAATAATAATTATTAATTATTTTAATAGTAATAGTAATATTAATAATATTAATAATTATAAAACTAAAAAGATTTTCATATAAAAACTAAAATGGATAACAACCAAAGGGAATAAAAATATAAATAATAATAATAATTTAATGAATATAAATTATATTAATAATAAATTAATAACAAATTTTCATATAATAACAAATTATTATATTAATACACTCAAAGGATTAATATTATTAAGCTAATGGAAATTAACAACACCAGAGATTAATATTGTTAAACGCTAGAGATAAATGTTATTAGTCTAGGAAATTACAAAGGCAAAATCTAGAATCCAAAAGATTATTATATTATTAAACATATGATTAAAATATAAAATTTATAAGTGTTATAGTTTCTTGGTTTTTTACACTATAACTCAAATACTTTTAATAATTAGGTAATATGAATATTAATTGTAATGTATAAATTATCATCTTATAATCCTATAAATTAAATATATTTAATGTAATTAAAACTATTATAAAAAACACTATAAAATTTATTCATATAACTATATCTTATATTTAAAATCATTAGAATAATAATAATAATGATTATCCAATTTACAATTACAAATTCTATATGTATTATAACTTAAGTAATGATATTATTATTCAAAATAAACTTAATATCATTAAACCTAAACCTAATATTATTAAACCTAAGGTTAATATTATTAAATTTAATATAAAATCTGATATTAAGAAACCTAAACCTAATATTAAGGAAATATAGTAAAACTAATACCTTATTAGTAAACTTAAGGTTAAAACAATTACATGTTTCAAAATCAACCGATCTAGTATGATAGTTTTGGAAATCTCTGGTTTAGCCCTATTGAGTTCAGGCTAGCTTCGTGTCGTTCCTGAGAGATTTTTTTCTTTAAAGTTTAAAGCCAAAATCTTTGTTGAATACTTCGAATATATTATATGTTTATGTAGTGTAGAACATTAATTTCACAATATATTACAAAGGGTAGTATAGAACCTAGTCCTGTGAATATTATCGAACAATTTCTTTTTTCAGATGAGAATATTATGAAACAAATTATAAAGAGGGACCTCTGTGTGAGAGAATGTAAACTTCGGTGGCAAAACCCTAAATTCGTTTTATAAAAAAATCAATTAAAGGAACTAGGTTAGCAGTGCGACAGGATTCACCGTTTCTAACGTTAAATCTAAGCTCGAACCCTTATGCCTCTGCTTCAAAAAGTAGAAATCGTGAAAGAGAGTCTAGCAGGAATAGTAATGGAATAAAAACTTAGTTTCACTATTTTCGATTATTTCATCTTGATAAACCAATTTGAAATTATTCTATACAATATTATAAAAAAAATTGTTTGCATTTAGTTGGTTTTATTGCTAATAAACAAAATAAAAATCGTCCCAAACTCTTATTCCACAAATTGAAATAGAAAAATGGCCCACATTTACTTAATTATAAAATTATTTAAAAATATCATAACATTTTTTAATTAACAATGAATATATAAATTATTGTTTAACATTAATAATATATTAAAAAAATCAACACCTTTATTGGTAAGATAAAATTCCATTTTGTGCATATATTTGGTATAAATATTCTGTTTTATTTTTCAAACTGTAATATCCACTTCTAGATTGAAGTAGATTTTCAACCTATACCCTGGAAAGAAACAACTCGGTCCAAATTATTACTTAGAAATTCATGTGATCAGTCTGCTTTAACAGGTGAATATATATATATCTATGTGTGCATGAAGGAAAGATGTCGGGGCGAACAGACAATGAAATCCAGAACTACTGGAACCCTCGTCTAAGCAATAAGTTACTTCTCTCCATGAACAAATATCAATCTCAAGTGAAGATCAAAACCTACTCCAATACAAAATCATGTGTTCAAAACCCCCCCGGTGAAAGTAATAACCACAGTGAGGCTTTCTGAAACAGCAAGACCAAACGGCTCCATGAATGGTTATGGTTGCAGTAATCCTAGTTCGCATGAAGAAGTGGGCCATGTTGGAAGTGATGCAGAAGGTTGAATCTCTACCAGCACTATGTCGTTGTTAGCGTTGGAGAAATCTCCAAATTCCTATTATTTTGGAGCAGATGCAGCTCCTTTAGCCGAAGGTTTGCTAGATTTGAACGAGCTATCTTATCCAGAATGTGTTTTGCTTTAGCCCCCATCCAATTGTTCAACAGATTTTGTGTTACAAGATTTCTGCAAGGGATCAGTTACAATAGGTTCAGAGGCCAATGAGTTTGATGTTGCTTCTTCTGATCATCAAACCATCATGCAGCGCGTCAACGGATGATCAAAGAATTGAAGAATTCTACGATTCGTGAAGTCGATTATACAGAGAAATCAAGCCCACAGCCGCTGAGTTTGCTACAGTTGCAATCCGAAGACGAAAGGGAGGAAAGGCTGGGAGACGGTAGACAGATCCCATAAGAAACAATTAATATATCTATGTACTATTTGATTATTGGTGTTTTGGGTACTTCCATGAAAGAGATAAAACGCAGGGTGGCGTATAAAAATAGTTTCACAATCTATTACATATTTGTACAAATGCTGCAAAATGATATCTGGTTCAACTGAAATGATCAGTAAGTAAAAATCAATAAGCAAATTGCCTTAGCGTGCAGGAGATTTCGATTGGAATACCAAAGATGAAAGAATGCAGAATTTACGAGCTCCAAAGAATTCGTTTAAACGCGATCCCTTCACGAAGAGCTGAAAATGGAGCTTGAGAACGCAAATAGGAAAATAAGTTCCTCAGAGTTATACATTATTTTCATGACAGATATAAGTAATAAGAAAACAAGTTTCATCATCAATTTCTGTCTTTGGAGTTTTGGTGTTTGGAATCGATTTGCAAGAATCTCACTCATGTGCAAATCTGTGGAGGCTTCACCCATAGGCCCCTATTGTAAGAAGATACAAGGAATAAGAAAGCAAGTCCCATCACCAACTCCCACCTCTCGAGTTTTGGTGTTTAGAATAGATTTGCAAAAAGATACAAACAATAAGAAAGCAAGTCCCATCAACAACTCAGGCCTCTAGAGTTTTGGTGTGTTTGGAATCTATTTGCAAGAATCCCACCCCTGTTCAAATCTCTTGAGGCTTCACCTATATGCCAGAAAGATACAAGCAATAAGAAAGCAAGTCCCATGGTGTTTGGAATCTATTTGAAAGAATCTCACTAGTGTTCAAATGGCGTAGAATCCCACTCTTGTTCAAATCTGGAGGCGTCACCCATACTCGCATGGGGTAGGAAGATACAAGCAATAAGAAAGCAAGCTCCATCACCAACTCCGGCCTGTGGAGTTTTGGTAAAAATCCCACTTGTGTTCAAATCTCTGTGGCGTCATCCATAGTTTTACTGTTTGGAATTGATTTACAAGAATCCCACCAATGTAGAAAGATACAAGCAATAAAAAAACAAGTCTCACACCAACTCCTGCCTCTAGAATTTTAGTGTTTGAAATAAATTGCAAAAATCCCACTGTGTTCTCATATGGAAAGAAGCACGCGTATTTACCCATTAGGGTTGGAGTCCTTACGAGGCCGGAGAGGGTTGTCGCATTGCCGTCGCGTGGGCATGTATGGTGGATGAGTGCAGGCTGTGCAGAGATATGTCACTAATATTGTTAGTGCTATTAAATAATGTATAGCTACATTCCCACAACTAGCTAATATTGGTTGGCCACAACAAAGGTCACTGACATCCTGCTATTCCCTTTTTCTTTCATCCATTTCATTGTCATTCTCTCTGTTAATGCTACTCCACATTCTCTTTCATTTGGCTTCCATGCCTGTCTCTCAAGTCCTGTAGGAACCCGTGGGAAAGGGTGCTAACCCAGCTCGAGCATATTAGTCTAGAAACTACCGAGTAGTTGCAGGTCGAGAGTGGATGCTTGTTAGCTTGGCCAAGGAGATGGGTTAGCCCACCATGGTGTGTAACAACAGAAGTGGTGGGTACTATTGGGTTTAAAAGACAAAGCACATTCCAAGAGCAGCCTGGAATTCATCAACAACAAGTTTCTATATGTCATTATACATGCTAGATAATGTATGCACTAAAAATGTTTCCGCTGGTCTTCACTCGATGTGGCATCTATTTGAACCAGTCATTCACATTTATTGTAGCATGTTATGGAAACACATACACCAATGCATATAATTGGATATGTGATATCTTCATTTGGTTGTTGTTCACAATTATTCAGTGGTCTCCAACTCCCATGTATTTCTGTCGTTGTTTATAATATCTTAATGGATGTTGGTAATTGGTATTTGTTCAATGATAATGCTATCTCAGAATATATGGATGTTCTTGGACACCTAGCTTTTTAACCCACTATGTGAGAGAAAAAAAGCTACTTCTTGAGATAGCACACCACAATTTAATAAACGAGGTCACTCACACAATGTGCAAGACTCTAGGTTGCATTGTTTATGAAGATCAGTCATTACTTCACAAAAATGTAACACAATGCATGAGGGCCACATGCTTTAGTACTGCTCTAGTGTGTATCGATAATGGCCAGATTGGGTATATACAAAATGGTGAGTCTATTCATCCTCGGAAGGTCTTCTTAGGCTAAGGATTACCATACAAATCTTAATGCAAGAAGGTGAGTCTCTTTCGCCTCGGGAACTCTTCGCAAATCAGAAGGGCGAGCTCAGGCTTCATGACTATGAGATAAATTATCAATCGTATCATGATTTGGATGGTAGGTAGCGAAATATAAGTTTGCTAACGGACATTGACTTCTAACTTCCTTTTCTGTATATTTCTTTATGAGAGGTTCATTCTACCTATTTATTTTTCTACGCTTTCGAATTTTTATCACAAAACTATTATAAAAAACATATTTTGTAAAACAAATGACTTCTCTAACTTGTTTTCGTCCTTGTGAAATCATACATGCTCTTTTTTCCCGTTTGAACACTTTCAGGCTCACTTTGCATTCAGTCATGTTGGAATAATGTAGAAATGAAAAGGCAGAAAAGCAAAAGAAACGATGAAGGAAGAGTCTACAAATTAGATAAGGTTGAGTTGTCCATAGAGGTTTTCTAAATCTTGGATCTAGAAGTGTCATATATGGCATCAATAAAGTGTATGATTTTATATTGTTTTAATGGTCTATATTGTATGTAATGTGCCTGCAACTTGAACAACTGTACAATATTTTTACATCAATAAAGTGTATGATTTTATATTACTGTCTTAATTGTGTGTAATGTGCCTACAAATTGAACAACTGTACAATATTTTTCCAGCAATAAAGTATATGATTTTATATTGTGCGAATTGTGTCGGTATTGTGTGTAATCTATTGTATATATGTACCTGTAAATTGAAGAATTGTACAACATTTTCACATCAATAAAGTGTTTGATTTTATATTTCGTGAATTGTGTTGGTTGTGTGTGTAATCTCTTGTATTCTAACTTGGTATCACAGCGCAAGAGTTTGTGGTGTCACTAAATTGGATGTGTGATAGATGGCTCCTGCTTAGAGACTGCTGAATGCGCTTCAGGTGCTCAAGCCACGGGAGGAGGAGAGAGGCGGTTTATGTCGATCAGGAGGTGTAAGGTCTGCATAAAGGAGGTGAAGTTTTTTTGGAGTGTGAGAGTATATCCTTATCCATCGTTGTAAGGTCTGCATAAAGGAGGTGAAGTTTTTTTGGAGTTTGAGAACATATCCTTATCCATCGCTTATGAGAACCCCAATTGTCTTCATCTGCATGTTCAGAGAACCATCAATTAATTTGAGTAGGAGATAAGTGAGTAGGAGACTGCTGCTGCCACTGTGAAGGAGTCTGTTTTCAGAAGAAACCGCAGAAAAGAAATTAGAGAGAAGCTACTGCCGTGAACTGCCCCACTACAGGTTTATTAGCTGAGTATTGGTAGAACGTGTCCGCTGACGAGGAGAAAGTCCTTTTCTTTTTTGGAATGTCAAAATTTTGGCAAACGATATTGAAGCAAGTGGTTGGGTGAAGCCTACACCAAGTTTTTGACTAAGCCTTTTATGAATTTGGTAAAAGTATTGTCTAAGGGAAGACATTTTAATTACTTATTTGAAAGGTTTTTATTGTTATTTTAAAAGGAGGATTTTTATTCATGGCGGCATGATTGTGATTGGGTTGATATGGATTAAGTGGAAATTTGGATTAAGTCTATGATGAAAGGTAGTGTGGTATAAAGTTTATTAGGTAAATTTTATGCTAAAGTGTGTTTAAAGGAAAATTTATAAAGGAGATTTGATTTATGGTTTTATATAGTTGAAATTATTTTTTTGAGATTTGGTTATTTTGAAAAAGGTGGAAAAGGTTTATTTTTATGTTTTGTTGATTAGGGAATTGGGAATATTTGGATTTTTTTTTTAAATGGTAAATTTATTTGTTGATTCATATGTAAATGAATGCACAAAGTTTGATGTACAAATTATGGTAATTTGAAATTTAAGTTACAAACAATACTATAAGTTTGTAATTTGTGGATCATATTGAGGGGATGAAGCAAATCTAGTGCTACTATTGTTGTCTCAAATGGGGAGAAATGTGAGTTGAAAGCACAGGTGTTGCTACAAATGTCTACTGAATACAACATCAATCCTCATATCAGAGATTGCAAATCATCCATGGAGACATGGGATGTGCTCAGAAACTTGTTTGAAACAACATATTCAAATCAGATTTTATTTCTAAAGAGTAAGTTGTTGTCTATAAAAATGGATCAACATAAAAGTATAAGCATTTTTTTCTTCATGTTAAAAAATTTAAGTGACAAATTAGGTGATATTGGTGAAAAAGTCTCTAGCACAGATTTGGTAACAATCACTTTAAAGAGTTTATTACCATATTGTCAAATCTTTATATAAAGTCTCTTAGCTAGAGAGAAGCCTCCTACATTTGATGAATTGACAAAGATTCTTCTTCAAGGGAAGAGAGGATGAAGAACTTTGATTAAGTCTCTACTAGTTTAGATTTAGCATTGGTAGGGAAAAAGAAACAACCATATAGAGTAAGCCACGAGATAAAAACAAAGACAACAAATTTCAAGCAAAGAATAAAGTTATAGCTCCATCTAAATTTGACTTTGGTGTTAAGAATAATGATATACATTGTTATTGTGGGAAACTTGAAAATCGTGCTAAAGATTGTTATAAAGAAAAATAGAATGAGTCCAAACAAAGAAATAGAAAGCATAGTAGCAATTTTGAGAACAATGATACCTCAATCCATGAAGGATTTAAATATCTTAAGTTGTTCATTTCAGACGTTGCTTTGTCTACAAAAATTGATGATGTTAACGCACGGTATGTTGGTTTGAGCACCACGGCTCATATGTCCCGTAACAATTATTGGTTTGATAAGTATTATGAAAACCTTTATGGATTATATGTTTATTTAGGAGACAAAAACTCACTAAAAGTACAAGCGTATGGAGTAATAAATGTAAACTTGCCAAATGGGAAAATTAAAGACATTCATTATGTAGTGCATGTTCTTGGAATTAAAAAGAACTTAATATCTATCTATATTTTTAGACATAAAGATATAAAAGTGGAGTTTGTTATGTATTGATGTGTTGTCAAAGATATCCAAAATCACTATAGGGTTGTTGCCGTAGGTACAAGGATTGAAGGATTATATAAGTTGAATGTGAACAAAAGAGGGCATGAAGTGTTAGGAGTAGAAACAATGTCAACAAAAGAAATGTGGCATCATAGGTATGGAGATCTTAATCAAAATCAATTGGTGCTAGTTGAAAAGAAACCAATGGTTGAAGGACTCACCGATTCAAAAAATAGACATATGGAATGTGAAACATGAACTTTAGGAAAACAACATAGAAATGAATTCCCTATACACAATGAAAAAGACAAGCATATATGCTTAAGCTAATGCATATTGATGTTTGTGGTCGAATGCAAACAAGGTCACTTGATGGTGCATGGTACTTTCTTATTTTTGTTGCTCATAGATCCATGAACACTTGCATTTATTTCATTAGAAAAAGGGTTATGCATTTAAAGATTTCAAATAAATTAAGGTTATGGCTAAAAAACAAATAGGTAAAAACATAAAAATTCTTAGATCAGATCAAGGGGGAGAATAAAACTTAGGAGATTTCATTAATTATTGTAAAAGTCATGGAATGCAACAAAAATTTATAGTGCATAATACACCTCAGCGAAATGGAGATGCTGAGAGAAAGAATAAAACATTGGTAGAAGGCACTGACAAAATGTTGAAAGGTAGAAACAATTCTAATGGTTTATGGGCAGAAGATATTAAAACTATTGTTTAGTTGAAAAATAGGAATCCTACCAAAAGTTTAGATTGTAAAACATCATTTGAATTATTTCATGGATATATACCAAATGTGAATCATTTAGGAGTTTTTGGTTGCAAGGCAATTTCTCATTTTTCAAAAGATGAAACAAGGAAGCTTGATGCAAAATCCATTAGTTTCATATTTATTCATTATTGTGATGATAAAAAAGAATATAAATAGTTTGATCCCAAATCACATAAATTAATTGCAGGTAGTGATGTCATGTTTCATGACAACTGAAATGGAGGTGATAATAATAATAATGATGCATGGAATACATATTTTGATAATAATGATTATCTAAAGATATATCCAAATATTGAATAGGAACAGGTAAAGGAACAAAAAAAGGAAGAGGTATAGATTCAATAACATGAAGCCTTAAGAAGTCATGGCGCTCTAAGAAGAAGAGAAGAAGATGAAAGGAGGAGAACTACAAGAAGGTCATCACAAAAAACACAACTTCCTATATGGTATAAAGATTATGCATTAATGAGTCAATGACTCATGTGATGAATGTGGTTGAAACTTCAAATTATGAAGAAGCTAAATATTTTAAATATTGGAAAGATGCAAGTCACGAGTAATATATATCTATAATAAAAAATGACACATGGGAGTTAACAAAACTACCTAGAGATAAAGTTCCCATAGGATGTAAATGGTTATATAAAGCCAAGTTTAATCAAGATGGTAGTATAGAAAAGTACAAATCTAGATTACTTGCCAAAGGGTACTCAAAAAAATAATTAATAGATTATGAAGATACCTTTGCAACTACAGCTAAGTTAAACACAATGAGAATCATGATTGCATTAGCTACAAACATCATTAGAAAATACGTCAATCAGATGTGAAATATTATTTTTTAAATGGTGACCTAAGAGAATCAGTATAGTTAGAACAACCTAAATGTTTTGTTAAAAAGGTGTAGGAGTTTCTTGTTTGTAAATAAAAAAATGCATTATATGGTTTAAGATATGAAAATATTGATTCTTCCACGAGAAGGTTTTTGAGAGCAATAGTAGTTATAATAATCTACACATTAAGAACAATGAGAATGGGAATAGTCTTTCGATATGTTTGTATGTTGATGATATCATAATAACATCCAATGCATCTCAATTAATTAATGAAATTTAAGGACATCTTTCATAGAAGTTTGAAATAAAGGACCTCGATGATTTGCATTATTGTCTCGATATTGGAATTTGGAGGGAATTTTGAAAGACACTCATCACCCAAAGCAAGTATACAAGATAAATTATTAAACGATTTAAAATGAGTGAATGTAAAGAAGTGGCAACACCTTTAGAAGAAAATGCTAAATTATATAGTGATGATGGTAGAAAAGATGTAAGTGGTACTTTGCATCGTCAACTGGTGGGAAGTATAAACTACCTCACCACTACCATACCAAATATAGAATATACTATCAGTATCATTAGTAAATTCATGTCTAAGCCTAAGGAAATCCATTAGCGAGCGTCAAAGAGATCCTTTGCTATCTGAAGGGAATTATTAACTTTGGTATTTTTATAGCGATGAATTTGGTGTTGAGTTGGCATGTTATTGTGATTTTGATTGGGCAAAAAATCCTAATGACAAAACGTCAACCTTCGGATATGCATTCAATGTTTGATTAGGGATCATGTCATGGAGCAACAAGGAATACATAACTATTACCTTGTCATCAACAAAAAAAGAGTACAAAGCCTTGACAAGTGTGACCTGCGAAGCTATTTCATTGAGACACATTCTTGAAGATGTAGGCGAAGAATAAACCAAGCCAACCATTCTTAAGTGTCATGATCAGAGCTCTATTAAATTGGTGCACAATGAATTATATAATGTAATAACAAGACATATCAAATTTGAACACCAGTTTGTAAGATAAAAGATCGAGACAATTTTTTTTATCTAGTCTATTGTAATACAAATGAAAATGTTGTTGACATCTTTACCAAGCCAATTGGTAATATGAACTTTAGAATGTGTATAAAGCAACTAGGCCTTACCGAATATGGGTTTCCACATTAAGTGAGATGTTGGAATAATGTATAAATGCAAAAGAAAAAAAGGAAGAAAGGAAGAAGAAAAGTAGAAGAAAGGAGGAAGGAAGAGTCTAGAAAGTAGATAAGGTTGAGTTGTCAATAAAGGATAACTTCAAGTTATCAATAGAGGTTTCTGGATCTATTGGATCTAGAAGGATCATATGTGCTTATAAATTGAACAATCGTACAATATTTTCACATCAATAAAGTGTGTGAATTGTGCATATTGTTTGTGTAAGCTGAGGGAGAATAACTCAAATTATGAGTTCATGGAGGAACCCACCCCTAGTTAGTGCATGAATTCCACCAATGTGACCACTAATGACAGAAGCAAAAATTATCAACATCCGCAGGAAGTGGAATGATCTAGGTGGCTCCATACATGCTCAGGTTTAGAAGTGGGCTCATAATAGGTCAAAAATCAAAGTCCCATATTGAAGTGTAAACATAGAAAATTATAGTTCTCGTCACCCTAATTCCAATGATGTGAACGACACTCAAATCTGAGCTCGTATGGAAACTTAAAGCTCATCAAATTTTTGGTTAAACTTGGTCAAGTGGTAGTCTTAACGAGACAATAATTTGGAAGCAACCCGATGCATGGAAACTGGTCACTCGGATGAGGAAATTTGTTGCCTATTTAATCTCACAAAGAAGAGTTGGTTGGTTTATTAAAAACCCAAAAATAATAATAATAGTTGTGGCAGGCTACCACCCCCATCATCCCTGTAAATATTGTTATTGAAATAGTTAAGTGGGGTGGGTAGGCCAACCCCGGAGGACTCGCCCCGACCTGCAACATGGACCACATTATATATAACACAAAGAAAAACGGTCGAGACCATGTGCACTACAGACCCCACCCATGCCATGTGATTGACAGTCATTATATACACTGCATAACCTTGAAACAATAACTATTACCAATTTGAAATATGCCATAATCGTTACATATCAGTTAGGAGTAACAACCATTGAAAAAACGCTAAAAAAAATGCCAACAGCAACCAAAAAAAGTGTCAAAATTCAAGCAACGGAATGTGCCATATTAGGGGTCGGTGGGGTTGGAACCTGTGACCACCCACAATAAATTCCTTAACATTACCTCCACCAGTGAACAGGTCATTAGGCCTTCATTGGAAATTCAACCAGTATTTTTTATTTAAACCTCAACAAATTTCTCAATTGGAGAATAGCGGAGGGCGAACCTTTTGAACCATGAGAGGATCGGGTTCAACAGAACCATGAATGGGGAATATGCCAAGATGCTAAAATGACTCCCTTAGAGCACAAGAGATTCTAGTGACAAAATTTGACAAGCTTATAGTCATTTTTTTACATTTTCTTTCCAATTGTCCAAGAGTGTAGTCAAAATCTCTATCTGAGTAGCAAAAATTCAGGTGTCGAGTAGCAAGGAATCTTAAAGATTCCCTTGGAGGCTAGTTTTTTACTGAGGCAGAATGGTGCCATCTTTAGAGTCATTTTTCACAAAATTTTGTAGGGAGCACAATGACATGCTCAGAATCTTCATTCGAGTAGTAGATTTTTCATTCATCTTCAGTAATGAATATTTGGTGGAATCTTCAAGATGCTTGAGGGTCCAAAATTTGATGATATCAGAAAGGGGCAAAGTTTATAGTCGTTTGACATGATTTCACACCACGAATTCAGTAGTGCTATCCATTTTAGCAGTTGAGCTTTGCATTTTTCGGCCATCTTCAAAAGTGTAAGTATATGATGAAGTTATGTCATGTTTTTCTTCTATTTTGCTAAGATGATGTTTTGTTCTTGAGTTCCCTGATTACCATTATTTTGAGGGATACTTGTATTCCAAAGTGTAGGTATATGATGCAATTATGTCATGATTTTCTTTTATTTTGCTGAGATGATGTTTTCTTGTTGAATTCCTTGATTACCATTATGTTGAGGGACACTTGTATGCCACATATTGTGATAATTTATTAGCTTATCAAGATAAAGGAAGACCCATTTGAGTGAGAGTTCCTATAGGAAGAACGTCTCATAAAGAGACATGCCACTCTTGTTGAGGAAATTTTCCCATATGAGTGAGTTTCTAAGAATGTCTCATGGAGTGACATGCCACTCTGATTGAGGGTATTCATCCTTGTAATGAGAAAGAACATACCATGTAAACATCATCATTTACAACATTTAATGAAGAAACCTCCCCACTCTTGACACCAGGGACTTTGAGTAGTAACCCACACTAGGTGAACTTTGTGATCAATGTGTTTGTTTTCTTGATTTGATGGTTGTCGTTATGTTTCATCTTCTTTATAGTAAGCATATGTGGTTTTCCATAATATTTTGTATGAAAATTTTCTAATATTACAATGGTTAATTCTAGTAACTGAAGAGATCCGGATCAAGTTTAGTATTAGAATGTTCTTCTCGCTGATTTGAATTGCGAGTGTGAATGATTGAGTGTGAAATAAGAAAGATGTAAAAAATGGCAGACATAGTGCATGCAACTTATGAGGAGAATATCGAAAGAGAGGAATTGGTGAAAGAAAGAGCATAGGATGATGCTCCATATGCCCCTCAAGTGTAAATTTTCCTTCTTCATCATGTTCTCATTGTTTGAATGAGGAGATCAATTAGAGCCTTCAAGTAGAGAATGATGAATTAATAAGACTTCTACAAGAAGAGAAAGAGGTGAAGCATAGAATGCAGTTTCAGGTACAAGCCACAGATGAGGCCTTGGAAAAATTGAAGCGCAATGAATACTTGGAAAATCCATCATCCCCTGCATCATAATTGAAATCTGAGGTAAACAATGTTGATAATTCTTTAGATTCATTTTCACATGAAATTAATTTTTCTGGAACTATGGAGATACCTATTTAAGGAATTGACATGAGACTCCTTACAAAGATGGAGTATAAAGGAGAAGTACTTGGTGTTAATTTCCAATGGATGACTCACTCATTAGACGTGGTACAAAGACCTCAATTCACAAGTTTTGGATACACCGAAGGAGGATGCTCAAAGGTGTCGGAATCTTCCAAGACATTGTTGAAACTGTAGAGGAAAGAGAATGATGGGAGCACATCACAATCATCCCATGACAATGCACATTGTAGAGGGAGAGATAAGGTAAAGTCTCATTACTAGAATCACACCAGAGACAACCAAGAGAGGTATAATAAGTCTCATTATTCTAAATTTCATTCTGATTACAAGCATGTTAATGATGAACACAAATCATGTCATAGAAAACGTTGTAGCTTTTATGGTTTACATAACCAAGTGGTTGTTGAGTTCTAGAAGATAATTGAAGCAAGAAAAAGTATGAGGCATCAAATGCCTTCTCCACATCAGGGGAGGAAGAAGGTTAAGCAATTCTAGAGGAAGAAATTTTTTTGCAGACATTGCAATAGAGTTGGACATCAAAGAGCCACGTGTTGGAGGCTCCATCTAGAGAAACATCTTAAGGACAAAGCGCTCATGTAGAAACAAATTGGTGAAGATGTTCAACAGGAAAATCCACCACATTCCTCGTGGTTCACTTTGTTGAGTAAGTGATGGTTTTACTAGATTTGGTAGCTTGTCATGACCACATTTTGTAAACCATGTCTTGTGATTTAAATTGTAAAATCGATGATGTTTTTCTATTACTTGCTAAATAAGTAATGATGTTTTGGGCTTTTATTTATAGTTGGGGTATTGAATTTGATTATGACGTAAACATGACCAAAAAGTGTCTCTTATAAACACTTGGCAAGTATGGGGATTCTTGAGTTGTTATTGGTCATGTAATTGAGCATATAATTTTAAAAAATGTAGTATAGGTTTGCAGAGGATGCAAGTGTCGGTTCATCATTTATGGCTCTAAAGGGAATGGGTGAAGGAGAAGGAAGTGAGACATGTCAGGACGCTTGTGGTGCAGACAATGTAGCAGTTGCAGATTATGTTTATGCTTTTGGAGGACCAAAATATCCTTATTGGGGAAGAATGATTGAGGTGACCCCAAACACACTAAGATTTAGAAGTGGGCTAAGAATATCTCAAAAATAAGATTCCTCAAATTGAAGTGCAATCAGAACCATATTGTAGTGCTCATCACCCTGATTCCAATGGTATGAACAACACTCAAATCCAAGTTCATATGTTCAAGTTATATATGGTCAAAGTTTCAATCAAACTTGGCCAAGTGGAAGGCTTCTTGAGGCAATAATTCGGCAGAAACCTAGAGCACGAAATTGACCACCATGATGGGAAATTTGTTTTCTTACCTAATTTCTCCAGTGATCCTTAAAAATCAATCAATGAAGAATGACCAGTTTGTTTATTAAAAGAGAAAAAAATAAAATAATAGGGGTGGTGATATACCACCCACGCACCCTCATAGATATTTTTATTTAAATAGTCAAGTGGGGTGGGTGGACCTCCCCCGATGGACCCGCCCCATCTTCCAAACCATACCATATTATATATAATGCAACAAAAAATACAAAGGGTCGAGCACATGTGCACTGTAGACCCCACCCATCGCATGTGATTGAACGTTGTTATGTACACAGCATAACATTGTAAAGCACTAAAATTCAAACAATGGAATGCACTATATTGAGGGTTGGTGGGGTTGGAACCCTTGACCACCCACAACAAATGACTTAACATTACCTTCGCTAGCCAATAAGTCGTTAGGTCTTCAATGGAAAATTTGTCGACGTTTTTTTATTTAAACCTCAACAAATTACTCATTCAGAGGACGATGGAGGGTGGACCTATGGAACCATCAGAGAATTAGGTGCAGCAGAGACATGAACAGAGAATATGCCAAGATGCCAAAAATACTCCCTTAGAGGACCAAAGATGCTAGTGACACAATTTGACAGGATTATAGTCATTTTTCCACATTTTCTCGCCAAGAGTCCAACTCTGTAGTCAGAATCTCAATCCGAGTAGCATAAATTTAGGTGTTCAACAAGAAGGAATCTTTGGAGAAACTTGTGGAATATAAAAGATTCCCTTGGAGGCTAGTTTTCAATCGAGGCAGAATGATGTTAACTTTATAGTCGTTTTTCACAAATTTCGGAGGGAGCACTATGGTGTGCTCAGAATATTCATCCAATAAGAGGATTTTTCGGCCATCTTCAAGAAGGAATATTTGGGGGAATATTTAAGATGCCCGAGGGTCCAGAATTTGACAGTGTCAAAAAGGGGAAATGTTTATAGTCGTTTGACATGATTTCATGCTACGAACTCAGCGATGATGTCAGTTTCAGCAGCTGAGATTTTCATTTTTGAGCCATCTCTTAAAGTGGAGGTATATGATGCAATTAGGCCATGCTTTTGTTTTGTTTTGGTAATATGATGTTTTTTTGTTGAGTTCCCTGATTACCATTATGTTGATCGATACTTGTATGCCACATATTGTGCAAATTTATTAGATTTTCATGTTGAAGGATGACCTATTTGAGCGAGAGTTCCTATAGGGAGAATGTCTCATTGAGATACATGCCACTATGATTGAGAGTATTCATCATTGTAATAACAAATAATGTACCATTCACGTAATCATGATTTACATCATTTAATGAAGCGGTCTCCCCACTCTTGACACGAGGGCACGAGATGTAACCGACACTCGGTGAACTCTGTTATCAATGTGTTTGTGTTCATGATTTTATAGTTGTCATTATGTTTCATCTTCTTTACAGTATGCACGTGGATTTACATACACTTTTATATGCAATTCTTCTAACATCACATAAGTAAAAGATTTTGGTTAATTATGGTAACTTAAGAGATTTGAATCATGGAAGTAGAAAACATCACCATCCACATGACTGAGTGAGTCTTGAACTCGTAAAGAACCTAAAGATTTAACTCATAGTATCTTCCTACTCAATTTTAAGGGCGTAATTGCACTAATTCTTAACATTCATGTTCCAATTTGGGGGTGAAAGGAAAACTGTCAACAATTGTTGGAGGTGATGAGAGGTGAACCCCTACGTGGTGAGAAATGAACCCTTGAAAACATAGATATTCTAGTTGCACCCTTCTCCTATTCAATTTGGAGGCATAATTCCTGAATTCATAAAAATCAAGTTTGTTATTGGGAGTGAAATTTCACCAATTCATAACAATCAAGTTCTATTCTTCTAACAGAAGAATGAAAGCATGATGTGTATGGCCTGGTTGTACTTTCCATTGGGTTTCCTATATCAAATCCTACTCCATATCAAGGTGTGCTTACATATTGTTATTCTATGACAACAAGAATTTTTGGAGTGACAAAGGAAAATATTAGACCCCTCCCCTTAAATGTTACCTCTATCCTAAGACCTTTGAACAAAAAGATTCTTTTTAACCTTGGAATTTGTCTTTAAAAAATAGTCATAATGTGATCATACAATAATGTCATACATGGTGCCCTTCAGTTCTATAAATATTGAGTTGTACACTTATGTTGTTGTCCTGGATTCTTATGATGTCATTTTCGATGCTCATGCCTTTGTCTTGGATGAGTAACTATTACTACGTTTTCTTTATCACATGTAATTTTCCTCTCCAACCAGAAGGGATTCTAAAACATGACCAACAATTATTTTCTTTAAATTCTTTCAAACAAAGAATATTTAGATCACTAATTTCTATTTTCATTCCCAAACATAACTTTTGTCTCCAACTAGAAAGGATTCCAAAAGAAGATGACTAGAAAAACATATTTTAAGTTGTAACTTTATCTTGTATGTAAATTACAGCTAGAAGTAGTAGGAATAACACCTTAATGGCTTGTTGTAACAACCACAACCAAGAACACCTCAATGTATTGTGAATTATATAATAGAAACATTTAAACATTTAACGTGTATGGAGTAATGCAAAGTTGGAACTAGCATTAATTATCAAATTAATATATAATATTCAGATTATCATTCTAAGTTTTCTAGTGACGCCCGCAATAAGATGTCAAATTAGATCGTCTAAAATAAAAATTCATGTAACAACTTTTGTTATTATTATTTATTTATATTCTAACTTATTTTTTATAAAATGGTGTATAGAATGATAAAAGATATACAATGAACTGAAATGAGTATAAATCAAACTATCTGGTAATCGCTATAGTCCCATCAAAGTCTAGGCAGGGATAATAATAAGTATCTTAAGAAAATATGGTATAATTCTATATTAAACACATTTTTCAATAGCTTTAACACATTTTTTCATGAGATTTAACAACATAAATTGAAGTTACATAAATCGAAGTCTTTATAAATGCCTCGGAAGCCTATAATGATACATTATGTTCAGTTCCCCAATCTGCTCTCTAGTTGGTATGTTCCTTATAGTCATGGTCATGGTTTGCGTTGTATAATTTATTCTTTCGAAGTTATTTGTTGCTCGCTTTTTTATATCTTCAAATTCTTTTATATCTTCAAATTCTTGGAATCGCATGATTTTGTATTATCTGTTTTCTAATATCAATAAAAAATGTGTATATAAATCAATATGTTCTTTGAGTTAGTGCAATTTTTAATTCTCGTTTATGAATTAATTAATCACACTCGAAACTTTAGAAAACTTTGGAGTTTGTATTCAAGTTTTATTTTTGTTTACTCGTTAATAGATTTACTGAATTTATGTGTTAATATGCTTTACTGAATTTCCTATGCTAATTTAGTGATTTTAATGTTTGGATCTGAAACTACTGAAGTTACACTTCAATTTCTAAGTGTAGTTCGTTAAAGGAAATTACTTGTCTCGGTATAACATATTATTGTTTAAAAATATCCCAATTTATATTTTAACATAAAATTAAATTAAAATTAATATAAAAAAATAATTAAACTTAAAACCAGACAACTAAACAAACATATTATTATTTTAAAGAAAAATCCTATTTATTCTTTTTTGACACAAAATTAAATTAAACAATATAAAAAAAAAATTAAAACTAAAATACAGATAATATAACAAAGAAAATATTTAAAAGAAAAAAATAAAATACCCCAAATTCATCTAAATTAAATGTTCAGCTAAATCAAAATTGAATTTCTTAATATTTAAGATATCCCAAATGTTTTATATGTTCAAGTCTGAAAAATAAAAAAAACATAACAAAAAAATAAATTAAACTAAAAACAGATAACTAAACCATGAAAATATTTAGAAGGGAAAAATTAAAACTAAATTCATCTAAATTAAGTATTCAGGTACATCAAAATCAAATTTGGTAATATTTAAGACGTCCGAAATATTTTATATGTTCGAGTCTGGAAATTTTAATAGGTGTATAAATATGTTTCATTTAATTTTATTTATTTATTATTTTTGTTATATTTATAGTGGTTTGTCTA